>VWZK01018232.1:29893-100856 GCA_013396935.1 Baryphthengus martii | reverse complement strand
TTTTTTTTTTTTTTTTCCCCTCCTCGCTGTAAGAAGGTTTGGATGTATGAGTTTTTCCCCTCCTCAATGTAGTTTCTTCATATACTCGGGCTCTACTGCCAAATAATCTTATCCTCAATATGGATCTTTAAAGCATATTGAAATTTACTGGTGTGGAAATATTCAGTCATGCATTCGAAAGGATCTGGGCCAAATCCTGGCTTGTTTTTTTGTTGTGTGTTTTTGTTTGTTTGTTTTTTTTTAATAAACTGAAGTCAGTAGGAGTTCTGACCGAGGAAGGGTTGCTGTGCTTGCTCTTTTGTTAGAAGATCAATCTGAAGAAGATATGTGGGCTGACCTTACAGTTTGCTTTTACAGTATCTGAATACTTGGTGCTTACTCAAAAAAAAAAAATCAAAAAAAAAAATCATTATTTTGGTGTATTTTAGGCAAAAATTATGCTCACTGCATATGAAAAAAAAAAGGCATAGTTTTATTTGGGGAAGAAGTATTGTTAGATCCAAGTGGTGGAGAAGTAAAAATAAATTTGCATTTTAGATACAAGCAAATGGAAAAGAACATGGTGTGTAACATGTCAGTGTTTAATGGATGTCAGCGTTTAGAGATGCAGCATCTTGAAACTAACCTGTTTAGGGGAAAAGCTGTATTTCAGAGATGTCATAGCTGATAGTTCAAATCTCTTTTGCACACGGAGGAGAAGAGGAAACTTTAATTCCCTCCCCACCGCCTCCAATAGTTATGTGTGTTTTTAAGCAGCACTCAAGAATAAGATTGAAAACTGAAGCTAACTCAGCCCACAGAGATGGCTCTTCCTTCCAGGCGTGTGTCTGTAATTCTGCTGGTCTTCATGTGGCCAACTGTCTGCACTTTGTCCTGTCAAACAATAGGAGCGAGTCATGTGAGGAAACCTGAGGTGTTAATGTTGACTTAATTTTTTTCTTTTACTTGTCAGTAATTACTCTGCAGAATTATGGGAGATGAGTTTGTTAGCTGCAACTGATTAATGCTCATTTTATTTTCCCGTTGAACAAGGCAGTAGTGCTTTGAAGCTTTTTAGAGGTTTTCCTTGGATTTTAGTGCCAGTTTTGTGTGCTTGCTGTGACTGGAAGAGCGTGGGTATGAAACTGAAAGATATCTGGCCCTTTTGGGAGTTCTTGCTCTGGTCTTAGGGATGAAATCTTGAAATTTACTTTAAAGTGTAGGTTGCTTGAGCGAAATTTCCCTTGATACAGATGGATCCAGAAGCCTTCCACAGCTACCAGAGAGGATCAGTTCAGGGCGTGATCTGGTTACTTAAGGGTAGGGATTTGTCCTTGCTTCGGTTTTGACCCCATCAACCATTGGGTATGTAATCAAATAGATTTTTTCCTGCTCTGTCCTGTGCAACTTGCTGGTTTGTGTACCCTTGAAGATGTGATGATCCAGTACATTTGAGAAAAGTGACTGAACAAACAGCTGGAGGTCTTTGTTTCTGTATAAATATTAACTATCAAATCAACTGTTTGAAAGCTGATGAGTTTAGTATTTGCTTTTCCTCTGTAGTTGAAACAGAAAGTAAAGAGCTGAATGTAAAGAAAAGAAACATAAAGGTTGGTGTAAAGTGCTGTTTGTGTTTCTAAATACTGGGGAATTATTCAGATTATATTCTGAGTTTCTTTACTTGTTATAAAGCCTTAAATTTAAAAAATGGAGGGGTTATGACTCTTTTTTTTTTTTTTTTAATTGAAGCATGAGTGCACTGCTTATTACGTATAGCCAGTGCTCTGCTCTATGAAGCCCAACTTGTGTGTGTAAAATAAAAGCTCATTTGAGTAGTCTTACAAGCCTAATGGAGACATCATCTCAGCTTTATAAATAATGTAAGTTGTGTATAATGTGGAGTCCCCAGAGACTGCAGAGAAAGCATCATTACCAGCCTTTTCAACCTGCTGGAGATCTTAAATTGATTTACAGCACTGAACTGGTGCAAAATGATACATCAGGATGACACCGGGTCAACCCGTAAAAGTCTATGATGTGAGCCCGTTAGTTCAGTCATCATAATTAAACCATATTATGAGGGCAGCGAAGCAAGTGTCTGTGACATGTCCCATTGTGCTTCAGATACGGGTGGTTTAAGAATCAAATAAAGAGAGCACTGTGTTTATTATTTAAGTTACGCAAAGAGTAGTTGAAATTAAAGCTTGTGGCCCTGTGAAGAATAAATGCTGAACCAATTTAGGCTGACTCTTAATCTCTTTCTTGCAGTCATTAGCAACTGAAATAGATGAAGGCATCTGCAGCTTGGAGGTGTGTGTGTGTGGGAAATGGTCGTAAGTGAAGATTTCTAATTTTAATATATGTTTTCTCAAGCCTCAAAATCATCTAGACCTTACCTGCAGACTATGCTTCAGATATCAAAGGAAAAAACAGGCAAACAAGCTAACTAGGCTCTTTTTTTCCTAGTATTTTTATCCTACTAGAGTTTGTAACTGCCTGTTGAAATTTTCCTACAGATCTGAGTTCTTTTATATCAGACAGAACATCTTAGTCACATCTTGAACTGTATAACCAAACTTATTATAGAATAGAGACTGTAATTTTGAATATGGGTTGTGTAGCTTACGCTGCTTTCCTTGGTGAAGGCAACTGTGCCTTCAGGTTCATGTTCTGCTCTAAGTAGCTTAGAAAGTAGCATGCCACAGATAGTAAAATGTTTATTATATACTAAACATCTTAGGTCATGCTGTTTCTGCTGATAAAATCACTGTGAAGTGTTGTGGGAAAATCTTGCTACAACTCCTTTTTTTTTTTTTTCTCTCTCTACTGGTCAGTGTGCTGCTTGGTGATCTGAGAGTTTTGCATGTGTTAGTGGTTAAACCAGCTCCTCATACCTGAACTGATGTGAACTCTGCACATCATCTCCTGAGCTTCTCCAGGCCAAGAAAAAAAAATTTCTTATTTTTAGTCACAAATGTAACTAAAAATTAATGACTTCGAGTGATACAAGAGAAACAAAGAAACTGAATGGCTACCAGTGTTGAGAGAGCCATTAGTCTCCAGGTTCATTTGCATCTCAACAGCAGCTTCTTTAGCTAAGGTGCTTTCTGAGTGGCAGATAAAAGAATTAAAACTTGTTTTTGGGTGCAGTGTCTTACAAAATGTGGATATGGAGCTCTCTTCTGCTGTGTCTATGTGGATGAATAAATGAAACTACCTTATTGAACAGAGGCGTAAAATCTGTGGAAATGAAAATCGAATTTCACAAATTGCTTATGGTTAATAAATTGATTCTACCATTTATTTATTTTTTTGTGATGTGTTAGGTTTTTGGGTTGATTGGGGGCGGGGGGAAAACCACAACCAAACACAGCCAGCTGCGCTTTCAGAGTGGGGAAAGGTCTGTTCTGCCCATAAAAAACCACCTTGTTGCCCTCTAGTAGCTGAAGACGAGTGTTCTTTCACTGACTTTTCTCAGTGTCTCAAAAAAATTGAATGCATGCAAGTCTTAATAAGTTCCTAGAAGTTTGCCTTTGAAGTTTACTGAACAGAAAATTTGAGTTTAAAACATAAACACCAAGTTAGCAAGTGTGGCTTGAAATGCCGGTGACTTAAAGGCTCATCTGTGCTGACATCTTGCGCTTCTCTGGCAATTTTGCTCAAGCTATGACAGCGTAACTTTCTAACAGAGCAGGGGATTTTTATGATAGCATAGGAGTTCTTGCTTGGGATGGGAGAGAAGTTATTTTAACCTTATACTTTTAGAAGTGATAGAGTCGTATCCCTGCGGGCTGTTTTATATTTTCATTAGAATGTTGCTATTCTTCAAGGTTCAGAATAACCAGGGAAAATGTTAGATGGGCCTTTTGTAAAGGGCTTTGCCGAGGGTGGATTCAAGGGTGAGAAGGACACTCCTGGCTGCTCATGGCTGCCGCTAAGATCCCTATCCTCATCCTCCTCCTGGGACAAATGTTAATTTGCATTACAAAAGCTTTTTGGTTTTGTGTGTATTTGAGTGGGGGTGCGTCTTTATTTTTTAAGAGGGTTGAGAAGTCAAACATTTCATAAAGTAAGCAGGCTGGTTTTGAGGAATGTAAAGCATTTTCCAGAATGAACCCCAATCGTACAAGATCTCTCCTGCTTCAGCTTTATGCCAGCGTGTGCTGGCTTTGGAAGTTCCTCACGGCTGAGTAGGAACAAAGATTGAGCACATTGCTTCTAGACTGCGTGAGGTCAAGTAGTCAGTGCATGTAAGGCTGAACTCTGCCAAGCTGTGTAGATGGGTCCATTTATTTATTTATTATTTTGGGGAAGGAGGGAGGGTGTGTATCAGGCACTGTGGCACTGGGATTGCTCTGGTGGAAGTGTCGGGCAGGTGTGTGACCACGGTGCTGTGTGGGACACAGCTGCTGGCTTGAGCTGCCATTCAATTCCAAAGGGGTTTCTGCACCTACCGATTCCTTTACTCAGGTTTGTGTTTCTTGTCAGTGCTTTGTTTTGGGAGGCTGCATAAAAGCTGAGTTTCGATCAAGAACTGAAGCTTTTTTTTTTTCCACCTAGACTTGCCCATGTAGTAGTGCCCTGACCAGTACAGCTCTTCTGGACGCTTGCACAATTCAATTGTTCTAAGGTAGCTCTGTAATCATTCTGGATCCTAAGTCACTTTTATTTCAGGATGGGGTATCCACTTGGGAGAGTGATGTTACAATAGATGTCACCAGTCTTTCTCATTTTATTCTTCCTTCACCTTTTCCCCAGCGTGCACAGGCGAAGTCCAGAGTACAAGGAGGAAAGCAAATTATTTTTAAACATGTCTTTTATATAAGCCATTATATTTAGGCACTGTTCAAAGCAGCATCATCCAAAGGCTACTATTATGTTGACTTGGCATGTAAACAAATCATTAATGTGGTTCACCAGTGATTTCTGAAGCATTATTTCGTATTTCTATGCTTATAAAGGGAACACACTTCCCAACATGGCCGCAGATGAGAGTGTCTGAATAAGTCAGTATAGACAGGCTGAATTATAGCACTTAATGGTGTTCTGAAGTATTTAACTTGCAAGTTTTTCTCATTAAAATAGTTAAAATGCCAATCCACATCAAAGTGATATATGGACTATCAATTCAATATTGGGTAGCTTGGAAATAAATGCCTATTAACTTTATTTATTTATTTTTTTCACAATGCTAAAGTGATTATAGACAGAATCACGAGAGTTTTCCTTGTCTCCTTGCTTCTGTCCCCAGTATGGGTGTAAGAACTACGCCTGCCCTCAGGTTTTGATTGATGCACCTTCTTTCCGTACTCAGAACTATCCTTTGAGGGGAAGCTGAAAATGTATTCTCGTAATAGGTGTAGGAGAGTAGAAGTTGCGCTTCAGGATTAACAGTGTTACAGAGTTTCTTCTACAGAGGCTGCCTGTTCAAAATCCTGCCTAGGTAGATGAAATCAAAAAAAGCATGTGTGCACACAGAGCTAACACCTGACACTTGAGCAGCACGTCAAAGAGTTTTCTATGAATTCAGAGAATCCTTTAGGCTCAGGTTGCTTGAGTGGTGCCGTGACCATAGTTTTGTTGTTGTTATGTTTGCTTTTCTTCCTCACTTTGAGGCTTGGGAATTAGTATCTCGTTCATCTGTGTTGACATGAAAGACTGATTTACTGAGAATATTTTTTTCTTATAAATAATTTCAGACTTCTGATTTCAAGCATTTTAAGACATAGACAATAATAGCAGTGTTCTGCCTGACATAGTGTGATGGAACCAGGATGTAAGACTCTTAAAGATACATTATTTTTACACTGGTATGTCTATAGGGTTAGTCACACTTGATAGGTATGTTCTATGTGCATGTATGAATGCCTAAAATAACGTTCACTGCTTGAAAGTTAAATTACTTGGATCAGTTAAGGTAGACTGAACCTATACATACTTGAGAAGATCCTGTAAATTTATCAAGGTGTGTGTTTGTAATAACTATTTATATATAAATATTTAAATGCTGCTTAAATGCTTAAAAGCATAATATCACTCTTGGTTAAAGATGAAGTAAATAACTGAAGAGTAACGCAACAAATTGTGGCTTCCACTTAAATGTGTTTCTGAGGGCGATAGGAGGAGGAAACATCTGCTGTTCAGTCAGATGCTGTTAATGAGTTGCATATTTGACTTTATTATACCAAGATATTTCACCTCTGTATGTGTTTGGTTTCATTTCGGTATTTACATGGGAGGAACAAATCAGATGTCCTTGCTGTCTTAAATGTATCTTACTGGTAAGAACTTCCATTCAGTTGACATGTTGAGGAACAAAGTATGTGGCTTGTAGCTAGGTGTATTTCCTGAGACAGTAGAGAGAAGGCTCAAAATTTTTCTCCTGGACAAATTTGGAAGTGTGTGTGTGAGAGAGAGAGAGAGGATGGAAGGTGGTGTCTAACTGACATCTCCTGCGGATTTGCTTGATGACTTAATTCTCTGGGATGCCCCTGTAAATTGTAACGCTGAATAATAGCACAAAAGTACCAATTGTGGGGTTTTTTGTTTGTAGGTTGGTTTTTAACTCTTTGTCCTTTTATTTCTAGCTCTCCCAAGATGCTGCAAAACAAACTTCACTAGTGTGTTAGTAGGACAAAAATTGTTAGAGTGAGCAAAACTTTTGCTTACAGTTGATCAGCCTTTTTTCTCAAGGGTTTCTGAGCTGTGTTGTATGAAACAAGGAAGTTAGTTTCAAGTGAGGCCAAAAGCACCAGCTTAGGAGTGTAGATTCTGCTCACGGGTCCTGAAAAGTAACTAAAACTGGCTCATGAACAAAACACAGTTCTATTTGATGAAATGTCTTTCTCTTGGTAACTAAATGCCTCACTGTGAAATTGGGCATATTTTCACCATTGCTGTGACATCCTGACTGAAATCTACTTTGGGGAAGGCAGTTTGGGTTTGATTTTATTTTAACCTAGGGAAGACTTCCTTCAAGGTAGTACAACTGAAAATTGTCTGAAATTTTGTGGTTGGTTGGTTTTTTTTTTTTTTTCTTTCTTTGACCTTACTCCATGTGTATTAAAGTAATAATCCATCTTGCATTTGCAGATAGGTGAGACGAATGGTATGTGAACATGACAAAGGTTAGCCATGGTTGCTTAAGGTATCTGGTGCTATAGTGATAAACATGGTAGGGGAACCTCTGTAGATCAGAATTTGTTGCTCACAAGCAATGCAAAAAGGGATGGCAAAGTGGCTTCTTACCCAAGCTGTATGTGAAGCAAAGTAGCAGTGAGGAGAACTTGCATTTGGATGGAATGGATTCATACATGAAGCCAAACTCCAAGGGTACAAGCAGTGAAGGAAGGATGAGTGAGGCAACTCAGAAGACTTCTGGGTGGTTTGAAAATATTCTAAAAGTTATGTAAAATTTGGAGAGGGATTATTTTTCCTTATATTTTTCTCTGCTTTGCCTGCTGCTCTCCTTGGTTTATATTTGCAATTCTTAAAAGTAGTACGGTAAGACCACAGGCCGTTTTAAGTAGGACTTGGTGAAGTGGCCAAAATCAAGAAAACAAAGTGATCTGATAGAGATTTTCATCATAATTCACAAGAGTCTGTTCTTTGTAAAATTCTGGACCGATCTTCTATCCTCTGTTGAAATGTAGGATTTTTTGATTAATGCACTGAATCCATCGAGTTTGATGTCCCAGTGAAAATGCCATGTTACTTTAGAAAGAATTTCTCTTGTGACTCTGTCTATGCATCGTAAATAGAGCTTGGTCCCTGCCTCTATCTAGTAGCTCTTGATGTGATTTTTTTTATTATTATTATTTTTTATTTTTATTTGCGCCAAAGCAGGCAGAGTTCTATCGAGTTCTCTTGAACCAGTTGTTCTTCTGATGTGGACCAAATTCTTGTTTTCAAATGATTAGCGGTTGGTTGTTTTCAGAACTCTGGAATCACAGGGTGATTGAGATTGGAAAGGACCTCTGGAGGTCATCTGGTCCAACCCCCTGCTCAAGCATGGCCACCTAGGTTGCCTAGGACTACATCCAGATGGCTTCTCTTCTTCTAGTTATATGACAACATTATTGTTTTGTCACAACAGCAATGAAAATAGATTTGAAATTTACTTAGACCTTCTCGTAGACCTGACAACATGCATGTGATGGCTTCAGGGACTGTTAAATGGCTAATGTGGTGACACTGGTTTAATTTCAGTCGTAGTCTTTCAGGGATCTCAAACACATCTAAAGTGTGTGCTTCCCTGCACAGGGACGGAAGAGGGAGGCGAGTGAGGCAGAGCCTCAACTTGTTGCTTTACTGAGGTCTCACTGTGAATCGCCAACATTAAGGACCAGTTTCCTCTCCCTTCACACAGTCTTTTGGTCTTTGCTCTTGTTGTCAGACACTTTTGGCTTTTTATCGCTGAAGAGATAGATAAATGACAGACATTGATTATGTCTTCATCCTTTGTTCTGCTAATTACCTGGTGAATGCAGTAATGAATTACACTATTTTGAAAAACTTGAATTTTGACCTTGCTGAATGTCTTGGAAAACCTGCCTCACTTATAGGTTGCTATCTCAGCTATTACAGTTTCCTGCTTTGCATTTTTACCCACTGCTGGCTTTACAGCCTGGCATACTTTATAACAGGCCCTTTATTATCTACACTTGCTCGTGTCAGTGCTAAGTGCTTCCACTTGGATGCAATAGCCAAAGGAAAAGTCTTTGTCTTTATTAACTTGAAAACTTAAGGTAATATAATTATAGTTTCTGTGATGTGTCGTATTAGATTTCATCTGGAAAATATTTCATAACTACTCTCAGCTTAAAACTCTGTAGTGCGTAGTATTTTTGGACAGATGGATATGAAATCACATTTCTTTTTCTTTTTTTTTTTTTTTCCTGAAGTTTAGTGTCTAGTTACCTAGAACAGAAGGCAGTGGTAGCAGAGAGGAGTTGAAGTGCTTGCTGGAGTGTTTGGTTGTTCAGAACCAGCTAGGGCCAGAGAGAGAGCCAGCTCGTTGCTCTGGGGGTGAAACGGGGTTTTGCAAATACAACTGAAGTACTCGTGTCTGAGTGTGAGCTGATCTTTGTCCTGGATATCGTTTAAAACTAGGGGGGTGGCAGCTCCACAAGATAGAGAGAACTCTTAACAATTTGGCTCCTCCCAACCCCAGCCAAAGATTTCTTTGCATATGCTGGCTAGGTGACTTTGGTGCTTCTGCTGCTCAGAGCTGATCCAGCTTTTCTGCAGAACACTTTCTTTGGTTGTTTTGGGTTGTTTTTTTTCCAGATTAGGAAGGTAAATTGGCTGACAGGCTGTAAGCAGAGGGGAAATTATGTGGAATACCAAAGCTGGCACAAGGGAGTTAAAGGGAAACCTTTTCTCTTTGGGTGGGAGCAAGCTGTTAGAGCTGCTCATCTGCTTGTGGATCTGTGACCTTGCTGGCCCAAGGCCACTGTCAGAGGTAGCCAGTTATAAATGAGTACTGTAGTACTCCCAGATGAAGACTTCCTTATTATGCTTGCCAAGGAAAGGTCTAATTTACAGGATTTTTTCCCAGATCCTTATGTTGGTGATTAGCGTGGTGAGGTTAGACTGCCAACAGTTACGTCAGTCACAAAGCCCCAGTGTAGTTCTATTGGCAGCAAGACGAGCGTGATTAACGATGCAGTGTATTTTATGGAGGGTGAGAGAGGATGGATGGGGAGGAACACTTAAACAGGCTTTTCTGGTGAAGTGCTGTTTTGTGAGTATAAGCTGCGGGATCTGTTAGAAATGTTTATCTAGTTTAATGCAACTGCATGAGCAGAATGTATCTAGTACACCTTCTGTATGAGATGGGGCTAATGTTTTTTCTCAGGGGAAAAAGAATGTCCTCCAAGTTTAACTTCTATATAATAGAAACTTTCTTTTCCTCTTTAGAGGATGAAATAACTTGAAACAAACGGCAGACCAGGTACTGTTAATGGTATTATCAAGAGATTAGAGAAAAGATAAATATTAAATTCATTAAAAACTCTTCTGTAAAAGTGGGCTGGTGTTACCAGAAATTGCCAGCAAAGACCATTAGGGCGTCCCAAAGGTGATACCTACTGTTAACCAGGGCACTGCTTGTAGCTTTCCTGGATTTTGCAGCTCTGCATAAGCTACATTGAAATTTTTGGCTTTTGATCCACTTCTCTGAAAAGAAATTTAGAAATCACTTAGTTTAAAAGTATATGGTAATGTGTTTAATACCCCTTCCTTTTTCTTGTTACTGCTATCTATTTAACATCTTCAAACATTGCATGTTTGTAATATGTTTCTTAACTTCAAGGATTTAGACTATCTACAAATTTAAAATACAAACTTTTAGATATTTTCCCTGGTGCTGGAGGGAGCTTCTCGCTGAATTCCCTTGTAGCCTTCTGCTATGCCAAGGAACTACCCAGACCCTTGGGAACTAGACTGTAATTTTTATTTTTTCCCTCTAGTTTGGCTACAGGCATCTCTGAAGTTTTATTCTATGCAGAAAATGGTTTATGAACTGGGAGCACTGGTGACAGGCTGCTTTGGATGAAGTCTCATATTCCTGAATATAGACAAGTTTCCATCACACCTTTGCCTAGCTTTTTGCCTCGTCTGACTTGGAACATAAGGGTTCTCAACTTTCCAGGCCAGCCAGCAGTCAGGGTGGTTTGAGCCTTATAAAGTGTTTGTTATCTCAGGAACCGGGGAGTGCTGGTTTCAGCTCCAGGATTACAGACATCTAGATTGTCTGCTTAAGGACAAAGAGTCTGAAATCTTTGTGTGCTCTTCTCATGCACTAGCTTCTAGCCAAGAAATAAGGAGCCTTGGAAAGCTGCAAGTCCTGAAAGTTCGTCCTTGCGGTCTCACTTTGTGATGTATCTGAGGCTTGAAGTCCTCCTGTCCTCTGCACTGGGACAGCTATGGCTGTTTGTTCATTAGCAGGCAGAAGTGGAAAATTTGGGAAGCAGTATAGCTATTTTAGCTAGCCTGCTGCTGACCCTGCAGAGCATCTGGCCTTTGGGAAATACTGTGTTTTGGTGTCTCAGCTGTGAGGTTGCAAAGCTTGAACTTTGAAACTTTGAAATGGTCCTGGAAAATTATGTCGAAATGAATAATAAGTTGCCTTAATTCCATTGCAGAATCATATAGGCTCTGTTAATAAAAAAAAAGCTCGCAGACAAGGAAACGGTATTGAATAATTCTTTATGTGACTTGATTCCTCTTCCAGAGTCATAAAAAGCTCACAGATAACCAGGGGATCAGATAGATAGATTACAGCCATTTTCTTCCGTTGTAAAACTTCCGTATTCCCGGTAAGCAGTGTAGGAGGATATCTCCCACTTCCTTTCAAGCTCTGCGATTCCCAAGTGCTGCATGAACTATCAGTTCCTATCTGTGGGTTGAAGCCTTTGTACAAAACCCTCCAAAGCCTTGATCTCAGGAATATGAGAAAACAGTTTGACGTGAGATTCTGCAGATGTTCTGGCACAGGGCTGGGACAGCTGCTTTTGCCTCATCCTGCAGTTTTTTGGATCTGTGTGACTCCTTGCATACAGGCACACCCTCGTTTTGTGCTTTTAGAAGGGGTGTCTGGCTTCTAGGTCTGTGCTTGGCCGTTCCCTGTGGGCAGTAGTTGAGAGGCACTGTGGTTTCCTGCAGCGAGTGTGGTAGTGCTGGTGCCTTTGCCCTCTGGTTCTCGTTGCAGTGGTCACTGGTTCTTGCTCAGGACTAGCTGCCTCTGGCCAAGTGACTTACTGCCCTCTTCTCCATAGCGTGGAGGTGTTGCTTGGATTAATGGCACGTGCTCTCCCAGAACTGTCTTGGTGCCATCCTACCAGCAAATGTTTTGTGCCGATGGTCACCGCTCGGGCTTGCTTTGTCTAATGCTTACTTCTTAATCAGTAGCTTTCAAGAGTTTTGTTGTCTGCTTGTTAGCAGGAGAAGCTAAAGCTTGATGTGAGCAAGTGGCTTGTCCAAAGGAAATGTCAGTGTCTCCTGAGCAGCAGCCCAGCACTCACTTCTGCTGGCAAGGTTTTACAGGCTTAGCTATGGCAGGAAGACGTTGCACTGATAGCATATTCAGTTGCAGTCAGTAGACTTCTTTGAATTAAAACAGTCCTGGGAATGGAAGTTTTAGACTTTGTTGGTGAACCAACTGTTGTCTGGAAGGTGGTTGGCCTCCAACCACAGTAACGTGCAATACCAGTTTTGTTCCAAGTGTGTCTGCTGATTCAGGGGAAAGCTTGTGCTCCTCATGCCTGCTCCTCAGTCAAACCAAGAGTGATTATCTGAATGAAAACATCTGTAAAAGTGAGAGAATGTGTACATGTCTTCATAATTGTGTGCCAGTAACTTTATTCTTCTCCAAGTATAGTTTTTAGTATTGGTGAAATTGTACCCTGTTCTAGGATTACATTGGGGTGCAACTGAAGGCAGTTCAAGTTTTTAGCGTAGTCAAGCTCAGACTTGTACCTCACATGTCAGTAAAGGCTTTGATCAACCTAGATCTGTGTTTGCCGGTGTATTTTAAACATGAACCCAAAGTTTCCCTGACCTGATCTCTGGATGATCCCTATAAATTTGTACTTGCCTGTAAACCGTGATTTTTAAAGAGTCTCGTTTTTCTTGTATGCAAGCTGAAGAATCATCTCTAAACACAGTGATCTTGGCTCATTCCATTTGTAAAGGGTCTGTTGAGTTCGGGTGGCTTGACAAGATACCAGGGTACTGCCAGGGAATATCTGCTGCGATGTGATAGTGCAGCTGCTGCGCGCTGCCCCAGGGACCAGGAGCAGATGGGATTTCATGTCCTCTGAAGTCCGGTCCCGGTTTTCAGAAGGCCACTAATGGCATGCAGGAATTAAACAATGTCTCATTGGACGGTGGAAATCTGGTAAATCTTGATGTTTGTTTCTAAGTTGTATAAACTTGGCTCGGAAAGCTGTATCATCTTTAAACACTTTCTCTGTCCAGATTGGTAGTTGTGAATTGCAAGACACTTCACAAAGTTTAACGTAGATCTTTCTCGCTGCTTCTTGACATTTTAAAGACATGATGAAGGTACGGTGTTTTAGAAGTCGTTTAAAGGCAAAAAATACCTCCTTAGTTTTTGCAAATAAGGCAAAAAAGAGGAAAGTTGAGGAATCCTTTTTTACAAGTCAAGTGTACATCTCATGAAATTCATTGACCTGTCTTCAGTATTGGCAAACTGAAGAGGCTATTTTTTTTTTCAAGTGTATAAATGGTGAGGGGGGTACTAATCTGTAGGGAAAAAAAATACTCATTTTAACAACATTCTTTTTTTGGGGTTTAATTTTCATCAGTTTGTTCTGCTTTGCTGAGTGAGGCTTGACCTAAAAACGCTTTTATTAGCAAGTAAGTAATTTTTCTTTCTCAGTTTTTGTTGCCTCTTGCTTCGGTGAAACATTCTGCTTTAAAGCTGGGGATTTTGAGCTGTAATTTAACATCTTTACTTAATCTCTGATAAATGAGGTCTGGGTCACAGTCTTTAGAAGTGGTTTAATGCAGCTGATGTAACTGTGTTGGTGCATGCTCTTGCTAAAATGAATCATTTGTAGGAGCAGTGGCTTGCACAAGCGGAGCATAACTGGAAATTGATTTGGTGGGGTTCCTACCTTAAAAATACCCCCTTCTAGCACTAGTCTGCCCAGGGCTCACAACCCCCTGTCTAAATTCATACAGTCTATGCTAGGCTGTGCCATTCTGGGAAAACAAAACACAGCTTGCATTTTATGAGTTTTACTCAAAAATGTTGATACCTGAGTGATGATGAGTGTTTTTCTTTTTGTGTTTAAAAGTTTTCCTTTATGCTGCAAATGTATGTTTTAATAGTATTTTTAAATAAACAAATAAAATCCCTGAAAGTGACATGTCAGTAAATTTTCTCTCTCTCACCTGTGAAGGAAGTTCCTCCTGCCCTGTCCTGATGAATTGGAGGGAAATGCTTTTTTTCAGCTGATAAAAAGAAATAAAATTCCATGCCCTTCCCAAAGGAGGAATTCAACAATTGGACAAGTGGCGTGAGACCATGTGTTGGTTTGTAAAAGGATATAGTTTGTAAAGATGTTTCCTTTGATGCCTGTGATGAATATGGATGCATTTCCGTTGGAGAGGGTTTTGATTAAATTATGCAATTAGAGCTGACCAGACAGATCTAAATATAGGAAGAGGTTGCAGTTATCCTGCCTTTGTGTGTATTAACACACCCACACAGATGTGTGTTTGTTATTGTTGTAAACAACACCTGCTCTCTAAAGACAGTTCAAAAAGTCAGGAAAGGGAATGGTCTTTGTGGATAAAGGGAGTTATACAAGAGTTGTATGATGAAAGGAAAAACCCTGCCTGTTTCCCCCAGACCTTTTAGAGAAGGACTGTAGCTTATTTTAATAGCTGAACTAGTCATGGCATCTTTGTGGATACCCCATGTTCACAAAGCCACAGCCAGTGCTCCGAGTTGGTCTATAGGTTGTTCTGCATTTTTTAGGACTTGGCCTGTGTCATCTAATGATGCTGACTGAGCTCCTTGCCCACTCCTGTGCTCCTGAGTGCTCCTAGTGCCTGGCCGGACAAAATGTGGAGTTAAATTCCCCACAGCACAAGTGAAGTGGATAAACCTGCCCCAGAGATGCACAATGAAATATCCACTGTGATAGCTGATAATCCATTCTGCGTCTTGACAACTGTCTCTTTGGGTACTTTTTTCTTTTGAATGTTTTATTTTGGTTTGAGGATTTCTTGAAGAGGCCTTCAGATTACAAGGAGTGTGAAAAATGGAGTGTCATCCTTCATAGCATGTAGAAAAAAGAAAAAACAAAACACCTCGTGAGAACCATTCTAGCAAGTTTTCTGATTCACAGCATTGTATTCCTCTTACAGATTATTTTAGTGAAGTTCATAGTTTTGTGATCCCATCTGTGCCAGAATTATGACTGAATCATCAAATTACAGTTCCTTCCTGACTTCAGTTAAAATATTAAGTTGCTGTTTTAGAGATAATCTTTGATAACGGATCTAATTCAGTCCAACTGCTTGCTGACACTAGAAGGGATTTGTCCACACCTGGGTGTACATTTTTTTATGTCCCCTCCTTGTAGTATCCCTGATGTGCACCAGACTTATCCAGCTTCCTGACCCAGTAACTTGACAAACTTTTTTTCTCTAGCCTTGGCAAGTGAAATCAGCATGGTGAGGAGATGAAGGGGCATTAAAGAAAGAGCTGACAGTTTGTGACTTTGGAGCCTCACACGCATCTGAATGTAAGAATGAGGAAAATTCAGCTGTGTAAGCTAGATGTTCGCCATTGTTTCTCAACTCTGGTGAAAATGGCACAACTTGAGGATCTGGTGATCATTTAAGAGGCTGTACGTGTTAGTGTTTGTCGTAAATAAGGGGGAGTTGTGCTTTAATGAAGGTGTGGATAAGACTCTTGCAAGATGAATTTTGTTTGAATTTGTTTTCAGGAGTGCAGATTTTAGTGGATCAAAACAGGTGCAAAGGCTTTGGGAAGAAGTGCTCCTAATCAGGAAAAAATAAAAAAAAGGCAAATTTAATTGTTGGTGGATCTCTGTTAAAACTGGGAAATCACTTTTGCTGTGTTCTTTTCTCATTATTATGTATTTGCTTACAAAGACTTTGATGCCGTTTTAGTTGAATTGTAACACAGAATTCACTTCCTAAGATGTATGGAAACTGGATTATTTCCTCTGAAGAAGCAACAGTAAGTCTTTCACATCTAGTAACTTTAATTTGAGAAGGCAAAGTACTAATCTAGAAAACCTGTAAGAATTTGCTCTTGTTTTGCTCTTGTAATTGTGGTAATTGAGACTTGCTGCCAGAATCTGAGGGGAGGAAAAGCTGCAGTTCAGTGTAGAAACTGGCTGAATACTGGACTTTGGTTTGAACTGTGGCGAGCATTGGGAAGGAGCTGGCAGATATTGATAGGATAAGGTTATTTCTCTGTGGTCTGGAGTAACTGGGCAGTGGGGGTTTTGTTATTTGGGTCATTGTTGCCCTCCTCCCACCCACCGATAAAGCACACATTGGCCCTGCTCTCATGGTGAGTGAGTAGTGTATCTCTGCCCTTTTGTCCTCAGGCCACATTCAGAGCTCATGGATTTGACTTGGCTTCTCAAGTAAGTTAGAAGTCCTTCTTCTAAAGGCAAGTATTACTGCCCTGCTGAGAACAGCTAGATAGTTCTTAGAGGAAACTATCTGCGCTGCTGTTGCAGTTAGCTGGGGTGCAGGCGGCACCTGCTCCTTACGTGACACTCTTGCTCTCCAACCACCTGCTGAACTAAAGGGTGCCCACAGGTATCTGGAAGGTTTTTCTCCGGAAGCTGGACAATGATGTATGGGAGATTTTCTTGGAAGGCCAATCCCTCAGCCAGAGTGTGAACCAAATAGTCCTAGAGGAGGTTTCACAGGTTGTGTGTTTTGGTCTGTCTGTCAGGATCCAAGACAGAGACTAGGCTGGAAGTATCCAGCATAAGTAAGCGAGTCTAATACAGTGTCAGAAAATAAGCTACCTACTCCTGTTAAGTATGTTGAAGTATTTTCAACACCAGTGTGTCTTTTTTTTTTTTTTTCCAAACAGTATGAAATCAGAAATTAACACAGGATTGCGTATTTAGGTGTTGTCTTGAATTCTTTTTACCATGCCAGGAAGGTATATAAAAGAGTTACTTTTCCTTCCTTCTTGTCCTGTTCAGAAATACAAGGGAAGCCAAGTCAAGTACTGTGTAAGCTCTCTGATGAGTTCTGCAGCACTCTGAGATGAAACTTGCTTTCTTTTTGCACGTGTATTTTTATGCCACTGAGGCTTCTACCAGCTTTCCATGTGTTTTTCCAAGATGAGCAAGATCTGACCTACCATAAGAAGAAGATACAGAGAAAGAACTCTTTGATTAAAACCAGAGTAATTTAGCAGAAGACCCTGGAGTTTTTGTTTTACAAGTCACATTGCTTGAAGAAAGAAATCGAAACTTTCTACTACTTGCTCCAAGGATAGGGAGCCAGAGGAAGTTAGTGCACAACCTGTTGTAACACATTCTAGCATTACAGCTGCTTAGACTGCCTGCTTTTAAGTAATACATGGAAGTAGATCTTGGAGGAGTGAAGTGACAGCTCCCTGACTTCTATGCCAAAATCTGATCTTTTTTTCTTTTAAAAAAACTGTCTAAATATTGTACTGCGTACAGGAGTTGCCCAAAAGATGTGTCTTTCAAAGAAAGTAAATTACTAAATTTTTTTAAAGAAGCAAATTAAAATCTCTTTGCTTGTTATTTCTTTATATTGTCAATAAGTAATGTATCCTGGGAGAAGGTACGTTGAATAAATTAAGTTGAATTTAAAAAGTGCCGTGAAAGACGAGACAGTTTTCTCCATTAACAATTATGTAGATTCTCTTCACTGTGGTTCCTTCCTCTTTTTATGTCTGACCGTGCCAAGCATATATTAAAACTATTTAATAGGATCCTTTTTGCCTGCATCACTGGGCCTGTAATACAAATAATGAAATTAGTAGAAGAGCTAGAGCTGCTTCGTGTTTGCCAGAAACTTGGGCTAGGAGCTGTTTCACTTCCTCCCTCCCCTCCCCTCCTCAATAGATCATCTACTTGTCCTAACCCCTTCTTCACCCCCCAAACCCAGTCATTTATGCAAAGCGGGACAGTTTCCTATGGGATCTCCTGTGGGAATTTGAAAATGGTCTCATTGAATATTTTACTGTCTGCTTAGTGTGGTTGATGGAGTAACTATCTCTTCTTTGAGAGCTAGAAAAATAGAACTTCACAGTGAAATTAGGCATTTTGCCTAAATCCATTTGTTTAAAGAAAAGGCTGGCTAAACAGCTATATATTATATAATGTTCATTCTTTTTTTTTTTTTTTATAGGATTCTCACAAGCCATATGCAGGTTCATATGTTAGTCCAAAGGTTATGCAAAAGAGCAGCAGTGAAGGAAAACAAAATATAGCAGCACTGAGATTTAAAAGTAGTTGATTCCAACTCATCCTTCAGCAAACAGAACGCTTAGTAAAAAGCGTATGGGTTTTCATGTGTGAAGAGTGGTTGATAAATGGCTAACAACTCAATTTCCTTTACACTGGTTCCAGGCTGCCTTTTGGAGAGTCCCATCATTTGGCCCAGATTGCTGTTTCATCTGTACCTCAGGAATAAACATACCCTTCCAGGGCCAGTGGTCACTCGACTGTTGGAAACAGTAAGCCCCACTTTCCCAGAAGGGCACGTGTATTTGGGGAAGATGAACGCAGAGTATGTCATCTGCTGACTCGTGGTTTAATCTTAATTTTGCACTTCCAGCTGATAAGACCACTTTGTGCAAAAGTAATACAGGAAATGATGCACTGCAAAAACCAAGAGTGGCAGAAAGGGAAACGGAATGTACTGGCAAGGGCTCAGTGCTGCGGACGCGCTTTCTGCTTCTTGGAAACGAAAATCTCCCCCTACGCTGCCTTTTATTTATTTATTCTTTAGCTTAATACTGGTATTGGAGCTTAGCAACAGCAGCTTGTGGGTTTTCTTCTTCTTCACTTTATCTTGTGGCTTGTTCAAGGATTGGAGCGTGCTCAGACTTTGTTCAGGAGGCAGGACTTCAGCAGGAGTCCCAAGGCTGGTGGCCGGGGAGGTCCTGCTGAGCTGCATTACTTCCAAGCATATCCCCAAGTACTGTTTCTAATGCTACTCTTCCCAGTCCCGGCACATTTCTTGCCACAGTTGTTGCAGCTGTTAAAATAATACCTTTGATTGTCATGATGGAATATGTTTTGGAGTGTAAGATTGTGGGAGTGGGATGTGTGTGTTGCAGGATTTGATCCAAAAACTTGGAAAATTCTGTTCATATGGTCTTGACTACTTGGGGCTGCCTCTAAATGTTGTCTTAGTCTTTGCAGAGCTTGTGTACTAGCCCGTATTAGGGTTGTATTTTCAGGCACTGGCATAAATGTACAGTTTTAATAGACAGGATTTCTTTTTTATTTTCTTTTTTTCACAGCGAATAGCTTGGTGGAAATGGGTCAGGCCTAGACGGACAACCATGTCTACATTCATTATCAATATTGAAAGAAGTTTAATTGAGATTTAGACTTTGCACTTTTTTGTTAGAACTTCAACTCAAGTGTTTTAAATTTTTTTGTTGTTGTTTAACTTGAAGGTATGTGAAATAGAAAGCGTGACTTGATTACTTGGTGATATACCACTGGAACTTGTAACTTCTGTGTGCTGAACATGTATCTTTCATTTGAAAGATACAGAAAAAAATATATTTAGAATATTGATTGAGATACAGACTATATATGGGTTGAGAATAACTGTTATTTACAAACACATTTGAAGCACATGTATTTGGATTCTGGTAATATGCTTCTTTAATTAGCACAGCATTTTAATAGACCATTTTGTAGTGTAAGGATAAAGTATACCTGGGGTACAGTCATTGACAATAAAGGAGTTTCAGTTCATTTAACAGTATAGCACATGCCTGGGTAACACACTTAATTCTTAAATTTGCCCCAGGCTCATGCAAATCTTCCATTGCATTGACATTATTATTTCAAATACAATCCTTAGTATAAAACAAATGGGAAGTAGCAGTACAAAGTGCAGGTAGACATTTAGTCCATAATCATTATTCACATAAGTAGCTTATGCATTCAGCCTAATAAAACCGAACCTTTGCAGTTAGGTAATTGTTTTAGTGACAAATTAATTTGAATCAAGTGGATGGTTTTCTGCTTAAAGTACTTCAAGTATAGTGGTACGCTATGAAACCATTACAACGCGTGATAGTCAGGAAGGCTAAGTGTGCCATGGCACTTACAATTTTAAGATCTGCAGTATTTTCTTAGTATGACTGAAATTGCCTCTGATATGAGTGTGCTGACACCTTCAGCCTGTGTGTGCAGGTTGCTGGTTGGTCGGGGGTTTTTGTGTATTTCTGATGGCAGCAAAAACATTCATATCCTTTTCCCCTTCCTCTGCAACCTGTTGGTATCCAGTCCAGGATACGTTTCCTGTCTGTCTTCATGTTCTGTCTGAAAATGAGTGGTTTAGTGCTCTTTCTCTCATTTTCCCCTCCCTGCCAGTGCAGGGTCTCTCCAGCTTCCCCCGGCAGAGCCTTTTGACTGCTCCCAGCCTGGGCAAGTACGAAACTTGCCGCTCACAGCAGGGGCGTCTTCATATATGGAGTTCCTCCCCTTCTTCACCCATCGCTTCATCCCTGCCTTGTTGTCTTCCAACTCAAGGATCGCTGTGCTGACTAAAATCCTTTTATCAGGACTTCCTCCTCCTTCCCACTCCTTCATGTATCCTTGAGTACATCGGGCGGGCATTGCCACGGAAAAGGTCAGGATGTAATTGGTGAAGTAAGTTCATGGTATCATTCCCTCATACTCTGCTTATGAGCTCTGAGGGCTTTTTGATGGGGTGAGGAGATGGAGGGATGGGTTTTTTCCTCATGTGAGATGAGTCAGGACAGAGATCTTTCTAGTTTCCTTTCTTCTTTTTTTGGTTTGTTCCTCAAAGTAAGTCAGAGGTGAAGCTGAATTGTTTTTGTTTCAAATTGTGGTATGCGCAAGTCTAGTGCAATGATTTTTATTTTTTTTGAGCTGCACGGCTGGCAGTTTGAAGAGGGCTGGGCAACATGATATTGTTGGGGCATATTGCTTCCAGCTGCTCTCTAAAACAAATGAAGAAAAAGCACTAGGGGTGTTGCACTGGTTCTTTAGGATGTTTTGCTGGTTAAGGTTGCAACATATCATATGCAGGGTAGAGCGCCCTTCACACTTAATGTTGAAAGATGAAATCTGACGGACTGTTTTAGGCAAGATTTATCATGAACTGCATTTCTAATGTGGGACCCTTGCCCTTTTGTGGAGTATGTGTGGGAATACGACCATGTCCTCTTGTGTTTTGGCTTTTTCTGTTGAGCTTCTCATGGTACTAACTGAGGCTGTGCTTGGGCACCGAGCAGAAGTATTGTTTAAAGCTGGCAAATGCACTTGGTGTTCCCCTTGCTGTGTGGCACAAAAGTCGCAGAGGCCACACAGCAGATTGGATAAGGGAACTCAGCTGCTAGGGAGTTGTCTCATCACCTACCTCTACATACAGCCCCTTGCCCTGCCCGGCCACTACCCCCCGCCCAACCTCTTTTATTAATGCTGTGCCATTATTTTCTGGGGTGATCACCTCATTTATTCAGGGCTGTTCTGGGGAGAGGGATATACAGGGTTCAGCAGCAGCCCTGCTGCTTAAAAATCTTCCATCAGATGTGCC
This sequence comes from Baryphthengus martii, assembly GCA_013396935.1. Lineage (NCBI taxonomy): Eukaryota > Metazoa > Chordata > Aves > Coraciiformes > Momotidae > Baryphthengus > Baryphthengus martii. Next base: position 79,559 of record VWZK01018232.1, on the reverse strand, counting down.
TTAAGTTTAGTACTGGAGGCTGTCAACACTTTGTTGCTATTTGGCTAGTTTTTTTGTTGGTTGATTTTTGAGCGCACCATTCTTGTGGAGTGCTGTATGTTTATTTAAAAGGTAAAATCCCTTTTTTTTTTTTTTTTTTCTCTCCTGATGTTCTCCTGCAGGTTCTTGGCCAGGAGGAATTAGAATAATGAGAAGGACACATCCGTCAAGGGGGGATGTCAGCACTGCCTTCCTGGGACTGGAGGACTGAAAAGGAGAAAGGACCAGAGTGTTGGATGCAGGTTGCTTTTGACTACTGACACAATCTGCTGGACCTGGTGGTGGAAGAACAGGACAGTCTCTCCTGCTTGGTTCTGTGGTATCGCCACAGTGGGGTCACCATGAATGTGACAAGTTTATTCTCCTTCACCAGCCCAGCAGTGAAGAGGCTGTTGGGATGGAAGCAGGGGGACGAAGAAGAAAAATGGGCAGAGAAAGCTGTTGATGCATTAGTTAAAAAACTGAAGAAGAAAAAAGGTGCTATGGAGGAGCTGGAGAAAGCATTAAGCTGTCCTGGTCAGCCCAGCAACTGTGTGACAATTCCTCGTTCTCTGGATGGTAGGCTTCAGGTGTCGCACCGGAAAGGGCTGCCACACGTTATTTACTGTAGAGTGTGGCGCTGGCCAGACCTGCAGAGCCATCATGAACTGAAACCCCTGGAATGCTGCGAGTTTCCCTTTGGTTCGAAACAGAAGGAGGTTTGCATCAATCCCTACCACTACAAGCGGGTAGAGAGTCCCGGTAGGTCCTTCCTTGTTTGCACCTTTACACCTTATCTGAATAATGCAAAGTATGGCCATTAATCATGTGACTCATCAGCTTAAATAAGCAACAGTGGCCAGTTTCTTCCTCTGCAATTCATCTGGATGTGGGCATTAATTAACAGGTCGGCCTTTCACATGGCAACTGCTTCACTTCTGTAAATGTTTTATCACTATACAGAGGCATAGGCTTAGCATATACCTCCTGCTGCTGGGCCTGCTACCACCTGGTTTTATTGGTGACCACTGTCTTTCAAATCATTGTTTTTTAACAGAATTGGCACAGCAGTGAATCTGTATGAACATTGCAGGCTAACATAAAGGATTATTGCAGTCCGTGCATGAAACCCCTTCTGACATACTGCAGTAGCGGTGTCATTCTTATTTACAAATTAGTATTTCACTTCTATAGCTTTTGTTTCTTTATGACCCAGGAGATAATATTGTCCTTTAGTATCTTCCACAATTTTGGGCATTTGAAAAGATTGATTTTAGGCAGCAGAATATAATCCCCTCAATTTAAAGCTCTGATAGCCATGTTGGGTTGTACATGAAATTTTACTGTCAGCTGTTCTGTAAGCGCAGTTTGCTTACCTGGTACCCACTTCCCCACTTATTTTTTTAAGGTGTAACCCAAACTCTCTCTCTTCTACTCAGAAGATTTCTTTTTGTTAAATTTGTGCTTAATTTTACTTATGCAAGTTTATTATCAGTGAATGCTTCTAGGGACTGAGACGAAATGTTCTTGGGCATATCTACTCTAGGCTCCAGCTATTTGTGAGGTTATAGAGAGATATCCACAGAAATGCACTGCAGGTGTGAGTGGACTTCCCTGGTTTAAATTTGGGAAGTCCGTCTATGTTAGGAGTTTTGCTCTGCAGAGTGGCACAGACACCTTAAGAACTTCAGTGGAAGTAAGATTGTTCCAAGATTGTTTTTCTGTGGATGGAAATGGCATTTATCTTGGATCTGCAATGCGTAGTGCATATCTAGATGTTAAATATTTCCCTTTGGTGTGTTAGAGTTAACTCGGAAATCATGTGAATTGCAGAGGTAATACCCATAATGTGGGTATTTATGAAGCGGAAGCTTGAGCAAAGGAACTCTGCACTGGAAAAACAGTTCTTAAAAAAATGTGAAATAAAAGAAAAAAGTTAACATTCTCAACAATTCCATGTTAAGCAGAAGTGAGATAGTAAAATAGTAGTGTCCTGGTACTGCTAGCTGTCTGCATATGTCTGCACTAGCTGCTTGCATTCAGCATTCCAAAACACCGAAAATTAAGATTCCTGAAAGACATCTATTTCTGCCAGATTGAGCAACAGTTGGTCTCTTACTGTAATGTCAAATGGCATCTTGTAAATCATTTTGCTTAAATCTTGGACACAATGACTGAGTTTGAGAGTGTTCTCATTTGGACCTTTTATACCATATTTAAAAATAGGTATTTGTAAATGTCCTGTCATTTCAATGAGATATGCAAGATAAAAATAGACAATAACCTTCAAAAGATGTCTGACCAAAATGTATGTTTTAGCTGAGTACTACTAAGTAGTTCAAGTGATTGGAAACTGGGGCTTGGGAAACGGCACGAAAAATCCTTAACTGTAAGCCTGAATTCTGGATTGCACTCTAATTGTTTTTGGATGAGATAAAAATCTCTACATTCATGCAGCTGGAAGTTTTTGCTGGAAAAAAATCCAAAACAGTAACTTAACCAAGTCAGAGATGATAGAAATAAAAAGCTTCCCTTTTTCTCCAGAGAGAACGTTTCTTTAGGAAAAACTAGGTATTTTTGGCCAATTGCCTAACAGGCAACTGGGCGGTTTAGCTCACTGTGCTGCTCGTGACTGCTTCAAATATTCTGGAGGCAGCTGCTAGCCAGGAGCTGGTGTCCGCTTCTGCCGAGGTGCTCTGGTAAAGCAGGGGCTGGAGGTAGTGTTCTGCACACGCTGAAGTTACGTCTTGAACTTCTAAGAGCTTGCCAAAGGGTGAGAGTGGAATTGAAGCCTGCTGTGGTTTTACTGAGGTCTCTGGCTGGGTTTGTAAAGCAAGAGGGGTTTGTATTTAGTCAGTCACAGATCTGCTATTGTTTTGAGGGATATCGCACAGAGATGAGTGCGAAAACGTGGCTTTTGGAAACAGGTGGTAGCTGAACTCCAGCTTGGCTTGCAGAGCTGTGCTTCATAACTTCTGATTTCTTTTTTTTTCCTGTCCTTTTCGTGCTGTCCTCCAAGCGTTGTCTTTATTTTCATTTCCTGACAGTTACTCCCAAATTCTGCTAGCCGTTTTTTCCCATTTTTGCCAGGACATTAAACCACCATTATTGCTGCATAAGTGCTTATGCTTTGAGATTAATGGGTAGTGGGAATTCATGCATGAGTCACTGTTTCCAACAGTCTACGGACTCGAGCAGATATCAAAGTTTGTGTTTCCAAGGCTATCATTGCAGCCAGGAGGGTTAGAAATGTACTTTCTCTTGAAAAAACAAAACTGGAAGCTCAGATTGTGTACGATGCACATTTTGTCTGTAAAGTACATCCTGAAAACCTGGCTCTGCTTGACAGCGTGGTCTTTATTTAACTGCTTTGTGCGGAGCTGAAGCGTACAGTGTGTGCATGAGATGGCGTCTGTATGTTCACTCTTCTGCTGGTTGTCTTGTGAAGTTTTTTGTGGAAGTCTTGAGGGACAGGTTAGCAGTAATATGTGAAATCAGGTAATGTTCTTTGTTGGGAGGAGAGTGCTATGGATGCATCTGAGTTTTCATGGTGCCAGAGGGACGTGTGGGTTTTATACCTTGATTCCTTATTGGTATCTACCTATATTCTACCCTTGCCCTTGCCAAGCTTGAGAAGATAAGCATGGAAGATGTGAGAATTGACACCCTGTGGTGTGTCTGCCAGCTACAAAGCTGTGCCTGAATCCACGCACGAGTTTTTTGTTAGCCAAGCTAGATAGGAACTGATTGTAAACAGTCGAGAGGAGGCAGAAATCTATCATTGGTCTCAAACAGAGAGCCTCCAAGGTGATCTGCCCCTGCACAAGGAGGGGAATGTGGCATCTGGCAGGTAGGTCAGTGCGACATCATGGTACCATAGTCATGCCTAACCTGACCTGGAGGTCCTGTGCAGGCACAGGTGCCTATCGGACCCAGCAGCAAGTGCATCAAGAAAACTGAACAGACAGAAAACTACTTTTTGGCAGAGTTAACTTGGCAAGCTCGGTGTCCTCAGCGTGCTTGCTGTGGAGTCGGATGGGGACAAGGCAGCATGGAGGTGAGGAAGGGCGGCCTTCTTGTGATGGTGTGACACTCGGTCAGGCTGGTCCTCCAGGTCAGCTGTCCCCCAGGTGTTGGAGACCCGATCTGAGGTGGGGTGCACAAACAGCTGGTGCTCACTGTGTCGTGCCAGCACAGCCGTTTACGTGGCCTCATGCTGAACCAGATCCCAGTCATTTTTTCCCTCCCCTGCTGTGTTATCTTCCAGGCTGATCAGAGCAGGGCCGGGGCTTGCCTGGCGGTGGGAACATCTGTACCAACACAGCCCTGCGGACGACATGTGGAAAGGAGTGGAGGTAGTGGGGAATGAGAGGAGAAAGTAGAGGCTGCTTTGTTGCTGGGGATGGGAATACGGCCTTGTATGTGACTGCTAGGAAGGAATATCTCTTCGAGATGTGTTACCATAGCTCACTGCTGCTCTTCTGTACGTCTGTTGCATGCAGAATTATTTCTGGTGCAGGGTAGTTAATGGCTGTCAAACTTCTCCCTTGGCAAGGCAAAGCAAAGCTTTTAATTAAGGAGGGCAGGGTCTGAATTTGATGCCTTTTTAAAACTGGCATGCTCAGTTGAACTGGTGTGCTCGCTTGGCTGAATCTGCTTTTTCTCCTCAGTTTTTAGTTTTCGGTTTAGAGATATCTGGGAATTAGGCTCATACCTGTCCTGGGTTTATCCTGAAGTGAGATCAGGACTTGAGAAATAATTGGGTGTAAACCATACACAGAAGCTGTGAGGGAGAAGTGAACACAGTGAACATAATGTTCCTCATCCCTCGGAAAATGCTGCAAATGACCTTTCAGGTTTTGCTGGAGAATGTGTGAAATGGCATTTGGAAGTCCCTCCTGAGATACTTCCTTCCCTTCTTTTATTCCTCTGGTTTTTGTGGAGATACGGGCTCTGTTGCTTGCCTCTGTCCTCAGTTATGTCAATGGAATCAGATGAAAGATGTCATCCAGAATTTAGGGGAGAATAAATTATTTTTTTTTTTAAGCCTGGATCCTGTTTGCTCTAACAGCAAAACAAAAGGAATTGGGATAGGGAGCAGGGAGGATGAAAAGCTGCTTAAATTGACACTGCTATTGAAAAAAAAAACACAACAAAACAATCACAACTCTGATGTTGCTTTAGGGAAGGAGGTTCAGGTTTTTTTGCCTTAGCTGGAAGGAAGATGAAGAAACTGAGTTTTTCATTTTATTAAAGTACTAGTCAGCACTCATTTTCATTTCCATCTAATGCAGAATTATGTTAGTTTGCCTTGACTAAGTGTCTTTGCTCATCAGCCTGCTAGGTTAAAGAGAATTTGAGATGTTAAGAAAGAAGGCAAAAGAGGGATTAACTCCTCTTTCACACTTCATGTGTAAAAGTACTTGAAGGTGCAGAGTGTTTCTGTAAATAGCTACCCCACGACCCACAACCGAATACAGTGTCCCCAATCTGCTGATACCTCCTCAGGGGTCAGACTTGGGAGAAACCTGTTCATCAATGACCTGAGTGAGCTTAAACCTGCCTTAGGAAATGCAGTTGTTAACTTTTCGATATTAATTTCTGGAGGTGCTTCCTGATGCTCTGCTGCACTCGAAGCGTGCAATGCTGGGGCTACTGAAACCGGTCAATCCAGAAGCAGTTGATCTGTCCTCTGAAATATTCTGATTGCGTGGATCAGGCCGTTAGCACAGCCACTTGAAGGCACAAAATAACTACACTGGTTCAGTTTTTTTTGCAATTACCAGTGAAGTCCAAAAAAAGGGCTGGATGATTTTCCTCTGTCAAGCTCCTCTTTGGAGAGTTGGCTGCAGTCTGCTCAATGTTAAGGGGCTTTATGAAGCTGATGTCGCCCAAATCGGGGGACGAGCAAGTGGCTGCTTTTTTATGTGGCATGCACAAATACAAATACACTGCCAGAATGGTTGAATAAATTTTAAAATCTGCCTAAGGATTGTGATGTTCCTTTCCATTATAACCATGAATTAAAAGTAGATGTCAGCGTCAGCAAGCTTGTTTTTTTGGTACGAAGTGTTTTACCTGAATGTACAGCTGCTCTTTGCCACAAAAACAGGCCATGTCCCCAGGCTCTAAGAAGAGTGGTAGGTGTGTTGTGCTGTCTTTGCTCACGGCGTGGACTCCTTGCCTGTGACTTTAGCCTGATTGTTTTCATATTTGTCTTTGATCTCCTCTGTTGTTTGCTGTAAGTAAGTCTCCATAAGGCTGCAGATCTCCTGCGGGCACCGGGGGTGCAGAAAGAAACTTGAAATGGTGGAAATCCTGGATAAGGCAGGTTTAGACTCATGCAGTCCTGGTAGTAAGTGCTCCTTGAATGCTCTCCTGTACAGTGCTGCAGCTCTGGTCTTCAGTGAATGAAAAACAAGGCATGTTTAAAGGAGGTTTTTTTACACCATTTGAAATGACACAGGTGTTTGGTCATGAATATTGGTCTGGTTGTGCTTGTGAGCTCTCTCTCTGCAGAAAAATTAAGTAGGTCAGTTAGTTATCCCTGTCTCATTCCTCTGTATTTGATTGGCCTGGGATCACTACACATAAAGTTATTATTCCCAAGTCGTTTCTAGGCGGGATAAATTCGGAGGAGGATCTTTAAAAACCCATCAGGGTGTACTCTCCCTGTGCTTCACACCCGATGTAGCCTATTGTAGCGGGTCGCCTGTCAAATCACTGATGCCGCTTTCAGCAAGTGGCAGGGTCCAAATGCAGCGCCTGGGACTGTGCTGTTTGTCCAGATAAAATTTGGAGCCAGGAGAGAAAAGTTGGGAGTAAGTAGTGGGTCCCTTTGGAATGGCGAGTTTGCTTGGCTAGGCATTTTGGGGTCCTCGGGCTTGCTAGATGGCTCCCCCACCCAGCACCAGAGAGAACAGGATTTTCAGACAGATGGGAGAGGTTTGATGGCCTGAGCTGGAGGGAACCCAGCAGAGCAGCTGCCGGCAAGACTCCCGCAGCACCAGGCATAGTGGAGGATAATGCTGGCGGGGCCAGGCCTGGGAGAGGGGCTGGGGGAGTGAAGGCAAAAGGGAGACCTGAAGGAGGGGAAAATCATTGTGTCCTTTCAGAGTTAATATGTAGAGCCAAGTTCTGTTGCAGGATTGTGCACCTGTGCAGGCTGGGAGTGAGGGAGCAGAGAGTGTCATTGCTGAGAAGTTTTTGCCGTATCGCTGTGTTAACGTTGCTGTTGGGCGTAACTTTAAAAATAGAGTGCTACAACAGGTGGGTACCCTTATAGGATGGTTCCCCAAAATAGCAAACAACTGTCAGTTTGCTTGGCAAGTACTGTAAAACTTTCTTCATTGCAGTTTTGCAGAATTGGATTCTAAAATTCCTCACCAGAACCTACACAGGGGAGAGGAATTGAAATAAGGAGGCAAAAGGGAGAGGTGATCTAACAGGGTTATCCTTGTCTAACTTTACCATGTGTCAGAAAAACTGCCTGCAATAAAGGGATAGAAATTGTCTTTTTCTTTATTTATTTCTTTAAAATTAACTAGATTCAGATGTTCCTCCTGACTTAAAAAAACAGACTTCCAAGTTTTAACCTACTCAGTAGGGTGGTGACTGTGGCTTTTGTACAGGTAATTTGAACTCTGTTCTGTGTAAATGTCTGAGTTAATATACACTATCACACTATAACTTCCTCCCGTATCAGGACCGCTTCTCTTCCTAAATCTGCTTACAAGAACTCCTTTGCTAATGTGCATACAATTAGTACTAAATTCTGAAATTGGTCTTGACAACTGCCAGTTTAATCAAAATGTTAGCTTATCAGAGCATCCGCAAATAAAATCTTATGTTCTCTGAATATTGTAACGCAGGAAATGTACCGTCATTACTTGCCCAATGCATTTAGACCAGATGTCTGATGTAAAAGTAAAGCCAGCAAAGCAAGTCTTAAGTCGTAACTACATAAAATGACAAATCGAGCTGTGGGGTTCACTGAAACTGCAAAATAAAATTAAGAGTTGAGAAAACACACCAGCTTTCAGCTTTCTCCAGGAATAGAAAGTCTGGCATTTTCTGTCACCCAAACCAAGCTGCTGAATTATTGAGGCTTTTCACTTGAACGTAGGTTTGGAGCAAAAATCCAAAAGGCTAGCGTTTCTGCTTTTGAGAAAACAGTAAAGCAAAGCCATGCTACCACAGCCAGTAGCACAGCCTTGCATTAGCCAGGTGGTATTGGAACAGCATTTTATGGCTAGATCCTCAGAGATTGCTTTGCCACAACACTATGAAATTTTAATTTTTTTTTTAACCAAGGGTAAACTCTGTCCCAAGCATAGTCATGTAAGCATCTTTGTATGTGAGAACTTGTCCTCCAGTCAAAGATTATTCACTTTTGCCAGGTCTTGTTTTAGGCAACACGGGAAAACCTAATGACATTAAAACTTCTCTACTTGGCGTTTTACTGTTTACAAGCGAAATCTTGGCAGGACCTTTCAGTCAGCATGCTTCAGTGGCTGGCTGATGCTACAGGCAGTGAGCAGAACTAAGCCCGTTCCGCTGGGTGTACTCCAGTACCTGCTTTGTTCCCACCGTGGGGCTGGGCTGCTCACCACGATGCCACAGCCAGCTTCAGCTGTGCTGGCCTCTGAGGCAGGAAATTAAGCTAAGAGTCTTTAGGAGGGTTGCAGTTTGTTAGTTGAACGCTGTTGCTGTGTTTTGGGCTCTTTTTTCTGTCTACAGCGTGGAGTACAAGCCCCCAGGTTCCTCCTGCCACCCCATCTTTTCATACCCATTTCCAGATAGCACAAACTGGTGTGTGAGGATTTCCCTCCTTCCCAGGCCGCAGTTCTGTTTTTTTCTAGTAAAACCTAAGTGGCTTTACATAAATTCATATGAAAGTGCAGTTGTATGATGCTTGGAAATTAAAGTGCACTGTCTAATGATAGTGCCCTCTGGTCTTCATTAGAGCTGAGGGCCCTGTTGTGGTACAGGCCTGTACAAACCCTTCTGCAAAACATATGTTGACCAAGCTGTCATGTTTTTTAAGAGCTGAAAGTGCAGCAGCAATTGCTCTTTTTTTTCTTTTTCTGTATTAGAATTATTTTTTAAAAATTTTATAAAGCTCACAGAAGTAGTAGAATCTGCTTTGGCAAGGAAAGATGATCAAAGTCTGCTTTCTTATATGAGACCCCCTTGCTATATTTCATTACTTGGTCTTTCAATTTCCAAACATGGAGAGAGAGATACCTACCCAAATCTTCATGTAACGTGCAAAGGGAGCAGGGAAAAATGAGCCTCTGAGGGAAACCAGCTATCACCTGGGCTTGTGTAAGATAACCAAACCCCATCTGCACAGAAAACATGCTACTTTGAAAGTACAGCAGGTCCTTCGGCTTGGATTAGTAGGGTTTTTAATAGAGAAACTTTGGGGAAAAAAAGGAGTTACATCCATACATTGCAGACTTTCTGTGTTTGCTAAAATCCTAATCTCTAGAATTTGAAAATATAACAAAAAAAGAAAACTAATGGAAAAATCTTGACTGTAGGACATCACACCCGTTATTTTTTTCTGAAGAACAGGATGACATGCTAGAGATAGAATCATAGAATGTTAGGAGTTGGAAGGGACCTCAAGAGATCATCCAGTCCAACCCCCCTGCCAGAGCAGGATCTCCTAGGGCAGGCTACACAGGTACGCATCCAGGCGCATCTCGAAAGTCTCCAGAGAAGGAGACTCCACAGCCTCTCTGAGCAGCCCGTTCTAGGCTCCGTCATCCTCACGGTAAAGAAGTTTCTCTTCATGTTGAGGTGGAACTTCCTGTGTTCTAGCTTGTGCCCATTATTTCTTGTCCTGTTACTAGGCACCACAGAAAAGAGACTGGCTCCTTCCACTTGACACCCACCCCTTAGCTATTTCTAGACATGAATAAGATCCCCTCTCAGCCTTCTTTTCTCCAGACTAAACAGCCCCAGGTGTCTCAGCCTTTCCTCATAGGAGGGATGTTCATGTCTCTTTAATCATCCCCATAGCTCTCCGTTGGACTTTGTCCAGTAGATCCCTGTCTCTCCTGAATTGGGGATCCCAAAACTGGATACAGCATTCCAGGTGTGGTCTCACCAGGGCAGAGCAAAGGGGGTGGAGAACCTCCCTTGACCTGCTGGACACAATTTTCTTAATGCCCCCCAGGATACCATTAGCTAGATACAATCTGAGGCCTACCTGTGGATTTCATGCATGCATACAGGAGATACCATCTCGTTCACCAGCTCCTGGTCAGCGACACACTCTGTGCTCTGTCAAAGGGATTTTGCTCTTATTTTGGTTGCTTTCCTTAGTCTAAGGGAGGGAGGTTGGTAGGAAGCAAATGGTTGCTCTGTTTGCACAGAAACATGGGGAGGCAGGACAGGGTGCCAGGCACCTCTCACCTATCCCTAATCCTTGCAAGAGCTGCCGTGAGACTTCTCTTGGGGCAGCAGGGAGGACCTGTGGAAGCCCGGCCCTTGGCCGAGATGTGCTGCAGCTGAGGTAGTTTTCTCAGGATCTCAGTTTCCAGTGGAGCATCATCTACCAGAGGTGAGTGTCCTTTGGGCTCTGCAAAGAGCATCCACCACAGCAATAGAGCTGTCATGGGCCCTCCAGCAGCACTGATCTGTGCTCGAGAAGACAGGGTGAAGGTATGGACTCCAAATCATCTTCAATACAGTGAAACCTGGGTCCAGCCTCACTTTCTGGGGCCTGCATTGAAATACACAGCTGATGAGTTTTTCTGCAGCAATCGGTGAGGAACATGTAGAAAGATTTGGAGCCATCTCAACCCTCCATCCTGGAGAGGATCTCGTACAGACACAAGCTACAAACAAGATACAAAGGGTAGAGCTCAGTAGCTTTCATCAAAGGCCACCACTACATTTTCATAAAAGCATTTCTTTCTTAGCGCAGTTAGGTAGAACAGTTATCTGAGCAGCCAGGTTGTCTTTGGTCTATCTTCTGTATTTTTGGCATTCTTGGTTCTTAGATGAAATAGCCCTGTGGGTGAAATTGCCCTGTAGCTGTAATTTCTTTAATACAGCTCCACGTGTTTGGTGTGAGCGTACTCTGGGAGTTACTTGCATGGCAAAACCGAGCCACTCAGTTCTCAGGCTGTCTTGACAGACACAGGATGTCTTCTTAGCTACAGTTCCACAAACATACCCCGCCTGGCTTCTAGGTGGTTTATCTTTCTAAACTTCAACCGTTACTGGTAGCATTACTGCTGGTACTCATGTATTAACTCTCAATCCCAGGTTCACAATGACACAAATTCTTGGAGCAAAATTTAGTTGCAATATATCCCATAAAACCTTTTAATCTGGTGTTTGAGCAAAGTACAGAAATCAAGCTGTTGGATGGCTTGTGATTCTTCTACTCCATTAACTGATTTTAACCATTTTAATGAGGTTGAATTTGCAAATCTGTTGCAGTAGCTTTTTAAGAAAATGGGGTATTTAATAGCATGTTTCCTTTAAATATATGCATCTCTACTGAGTAGAAACAATGATCGTTTAAAAAAATATTTGTTTTCTATATCTGTGTTCCCTTCCGCTGAAGAAGGTAAAGAGGAAGGGAGAAATTCTGTCTGCAAACCGTTACAGTGGTGTCGTGTGGAGATCGGCACAGCAAAGATGTGCGCTGCTTCATTATTTTCTAGCAACAGGTGTGCTGGCTTAGCACAGAATAACTCCCTCGTGCTTTCTCCCTTTCAATTATACCTCTTCCTGGTGCTGGCAGCTGCAACAGAGATCAGCCTTCTCCCCCGCTGTCCTGAGCCTCAGTAATTTGTTATTCCATATGGTTGAGGTCTGCAACCCGACCAGAAGCTCAGCGGCTTGCACAGGGGCAAGGGGAGCGAGAAGGGTATGCAACCCCCTTTATGTTTTAAACTCCTGGCATCCTTCCACACTTGCCAAGGCCCCAGTCCCTACTCATATCTTCCCTCCTGAATGAACAACATTCAGATTAACTCCTCTGTGACTCCAGCAAGAGCAGCTAGTCTGCAAAAAAAACCCCTATGAGCTGCAGAGAGATCAAGTTATGGCACTGAGTGACTGCCTTGGAGTTGGACTAATTGGAGCACTGCAGCCTCTGTACCCCCTGACGTGGCTTTTCAGGGCTTTTCCTCCTCACATAAGATTGTTAATATGCAAGGAGGATGTGAATTAGGGGCAGCATTCAAAGTAAATTCTGCAATGATATTTTTGAGGCTATTTGTGCTGCATCAATGCAAGTTGTATCCTTTTTCCCCCTTTTCCATGTGTATTTTGAAAAAGTTGTCATTTAATCATTTGAGGTTGAATTAGTTGAACAAAAAGTGTAGATTTGCATGAGGGAGAGCTGGGAGAGGAGAGTTGTTCTTATTTCGAGTCCTTCTAAACTTCACCAGTGGTTCTGTCCAACAGGAGAAAACATAGGTCTGTATCTTGGGAGACTCTGGCACCGCTTTATTATAGTTACAGAAAACATACAGAAAATATCCTGTTCTCCTGCTATTTTAAAAAGCTATAAATTGTATGGCTTCCTGTGATGTCATGTGTCTCATTGTTTACCGTGAAGTAGGAGATGGGAAAGGTAGATGATGTACTTTCTGCACAAATTAACTTCAGAGAAGTTAATGGTTTGACCTTCATCCATAGGAAAGGAAGAGAGAGGAAGGCTGTGTCTTTAATGCTTGGAAAAATGAGGAAGAATCATAAAGACAGGAAAGGGAAAATACTTTTTAACACATTATCTCATTGCTACTTTTTTTCAGTGGCAATTTATTAGCCCAGCAAATGTTGACTATAATTAAACGGTGCTTGAGCTCACTGCAAGCTTAATTCTGAGAGATCCTAATATTCAGAGAGATTGGGTTTGACATTTGCTGTGCTGTGAATTAAGGGATTTGATTTGTGGTCTGGACCTGATTCTTGAGTAACTTTTTTTTTTAATGGCTGTTTTCAGTGACGTGTGAGAATCGTTGCATTAGCAGCAAGGGACAGCGTGCACAGCCAAGGGAGATGCAGCTTCTGGAGTGTGTTGCAATTGAGAACTTCCATGGAATGGCAGATGGATGTATTTTCTTCAGAAAATGCCATACCCAGGAATTTCGTATGTTCCTTGGCAAGCGAAGATGGTTAAAATTTTCACTTCTAAACATGAAGAGGGGTGACATTTGCCTCAGATACTTGAGATCTGTTGGAATCTCAGTGAAGCTGCTCTGGGAAAGTTAGACATCAGATTAAGTCTTTAAAAACTGCTTCTGACTCTAATGAGCAGCCTTAATTTCAGTAGCGAAGGTGGGTTTTTTCAGTGTATGTTCATTGAACATTTCTGGGATCAAACTTTTCGTGCATTGAGGCCACCAGCAGGCAAAAACCTGGCAGCTTCATTTCTCTTAGGCATATGCAGAAAAAAAGAAAAAAAAAAAAAGGAACGAGGGAAACATGCTTTCTTTGTTTTCTTGTTTGATTTAGTTAGATTGTGGCTGGCTTTAGAGAGGCAGTTTTGTATGTGTCATGCTTCTGTATCTGTTCAGATAGACTTCAGATTTTAGTCTGTGCGTTGGGTGGTGTCCTGGTATTCTCGGACTCCAGGATGCTCACAGAAGTGTCTGAATGTTTCTGGATAAGCAAAGTGCTGGAAGAATAAAGATGACCCAGTGTTTTGGAGGAACTTTTTGATCTTGGCGGGAAGGTAGGAGTTTGTTTTGTTGTGGTGTTGGTTTTTTGGGTGGTTTTGTGTTGTTTTGTTGGGGTTTGTTTTTTTTGTTTTTTTTTTTTTTGCAATTAGGTTGTAACTCAGTCTTCTGGTGAAGCAGCTGTCTCCAAAACACCTTTCTTAATCTGAGCGATAGCTATGTCTGTATAGGCTTCTGGTGCATACATGCTCCTGTTCCTCCTCTGTGTGCCCACCAGGTGTTGGGGGCAGAGCAGGAGTCTCAGGGAGAAGGGATGGCAGCCTGGCTCGCTTTCACTGGGGTTTTTTGTGTTTTTTTTTAGCACCCTCCTTTAAAGGCAGGCTATCCCAGGAGGTTTCTTCCAGCCCTGCTCGGCCGTGGAGCTGGGAAACGAAGGTGCTGAAGGGGGGCGCATGTAGAGAATAATTTTATTTCTCTTCCACTATTTTGTGCATAGAACTCCCTCTCACTGCCCTTGCCTCTCCATCACCTCAAAATCTCAATCTATGATAAGATTAGCTTTTAATCCTTTGACTAGGTTCAAAGATAGAAGCTGAGGCACTGGAAAAAAAGAGCTGATTCTTTTATCTTAATGTATCTGGTATCATGTTCATATTCCCAGCTAAATAGAGACCTTTGTTTCCCTGCTGGTGAGGAGGCCTTGAGAGTGTGGTGAGACTAATAGTTTCTGATGTGTGTTTCTCTGATCCCAGAGTAGCATATAGTTGGAACTCAATTGCTGCTACGTTGGTTTTTTTGAACTACATAATTTTGTTTAAATTGCACATTTTGTAAACTGACTTGAAGAGTTAATAACTGTTTTAATACAAACTTGTAAGAACATAGTCCAGGTTAAAAATAAAATTACAGCTGTTGGGACCAGACTGAGTTCAAGGTCTATTAGTATTGTCTTCAGTAAAAAAATATCTGTCCGTATTAGCAAGGTTTTGGGTTACAGGCTATTAGGTGATTAGCAGGATCAGGAGTGCAGCAAAACAAACTGCATCTCGTTGGTGTAACGTGCTCACTGCCCGGCATTTCTTTGTGTGAATAAAACTAAAGTGCAGATTTGCCGTTTGTTCTTGGCTCTTCTTCAGTGGCCCTCTGTGAAAACAAGCTCCCATCTGGCAAAGCGGGTAGCTAGCACGATTGCTATGGATTCAAGCTATGCAGTAACTGGATGTAAGGAAAAAATTTCTTGCTTAGACATGCACTCCTAGATTTGACTACCTTGTTTTTAAGACAGATGCGAATATGCCCTAGGGGAGGAAGAATGTAGGGTTTTATCCTGTAGAGCCTAGTCCTTCAGAACTGAGTCTCTAATGCTATCGCTTTTCCTTCTTTTTGTTTCCACAGTCCTTCCTCCGGTGCTGGTTCCAAGGCACAGCGAGTACAACCCTCAGCACAGCCTCTTGGCTCAGTTCCGCAACCTGGGACAAAATGAGCCCCACATGCCACACAACGCTACTTTCCCAGACTCTTTTCAGCAACCCAATAGTCACCCGTTCCCCCACTCGCCCAACAGCAGCTACCCAAACTCACCTGGAAGCAGCAGTAGCACCTACCCACATTCTCCAGCCAGCTCAGACCCGGGAAGTCCTTTCCAGATGCCAGGTACAGTCAATTTTGGTTCCACTTCAGAAGGGAGAAGATGGTTGGACATCACTGGTGTCGTGATTTTTTTTCTTAATAATGCCAAGTTATCAGCCAACACTTGTGTTCAACAGCAAACTGAGAGATGTAAAGTAATAAAGACTATGATATTGAGAATTTTAATGTTGTGTCTCTTTCAAACACATTTAAAACGTTACAGTAAAACTTTTCTAGGATGGAGGTAGGTATTCAACATGTTTTGGGGGCCAGTTCAACAGTTTAGCCCACAAAGCATAGTGTTTAATGCACAAGAAGTGTAATGCTACAGACCATCCTTGCTTAGGAAAAAAGCTTATCATAAATTTCAGTAAAAGGCTTCAGTTCTGTAGAAGGAGGATGTTTCTCAAGGGACTCATGCTATTGGTACGTGATAATGATGTAATTTCAAGAAATAAATATAGCTTAACTGAAAAACAGCTCCTTAAGGCCCTGAAAAGAGATTCTCAGGCTGGTTTACTTCCTGCAGTCAAAGTAGTAACAACCTTTCTTTGTTGACTGATGTCTGTAGAAAATCCTGTGAAGATGTCTGTCTTTTTATTTTTTTTTTGGTCTTTATATGCAGATGGATAAAAATACTGCAGCAGCAGCAGTACTCTGTCACAGATTTCTTGATCTAAATGCTAGGACAAGGCCTCCATATGAATGTTTGTTGATGTTCTGTTTGCCTGTTTTCTTTGGGGGCTGAGGGAGGGCCTGTGTAAGGAAAGTGGCAGACTTGTGAAAATCTGTTTTCTATTACACGGAATTAACATCTCCAGATTTCTGCTGCTGATAGTTGGTTCTTGTTACAATTTTTCTCTTGTGAGTGAAGACTACTGAATTTGCAGAGGCAGGAGGGAAGCAAAGAGAGTTTATACTGGCTTTTCTAAAAAAAAAAAAAAAAAAAAGCAAAAGTTTGCCACAAACCCAGCTCTCTTTTTTTTTCTTTTGTTTTGTTTTAAATATGATTGGTGTGGTTGGGACTCTTCCAGCAGAGAGAAAGATTTCTCTAACAAGGTCTTCCCAAACCCTGACTCATGGACGTTCACTTGATCCTAGAGGGTCTGTCTGCGTGCCTGTAAAGACGAGTCAGCAGCTGCAGTGATGAAATTGAATTAGAGGAGAGGTCAAGATACTGATGTCCTTGATGCTCAGCTCTGGATGGTTGTCCATCTGGCACTAAGAGAGAAAGAGGGTGACTTTTTGGAAAATACAAAAAAAAAAACCAACAAGCCATGAACAAAAGAGCAAAGCAGTTATCCAGAGATCTTGAAAACTTTCTAGACTGGCTAATTTGTTGCCTATGGCTTCAAATCTTGTTTCTCTGTCTGTGCATCAGTAACATCACGTTTGCACACACACATACCTTTAAGTCTTAGTAAAACACGAGACTTAAACTCCAGTGCAGACTGTTAAGCTTTTAATGCAGTCCTGTTGTCATTTCTGTTTTTCTCTGCTGGTCTTTTCTCCACTTGAGGGTATCCAGGGAGACCTTATCACTCTACAACTACCTGAAAGGAGGTTGTAACAAGGTGGGGGTCAGTCTATTCTACCAAGTAACAAGTGATAGGACAAGAGGAAATGGCCTCCAGCTGTACCAAGGGAAGCTTAGAGTGGATATTAGGAAGAATTTCTTTACTGAAAGGGTTTCCAGACATTGGAAGACACTGCCCAGGGCAGTGGTGAAGTCCCCGTCCCCATCCCTGAAGGTAATTAAAAGTTGTGTACACATAGCGCTGAGGGATATGGTTTAGTCAAGAACTTGTCAGTGTTAGGTTAATGATTGGACTCCGTGATTGTAAAGATCTTTTCCAATGTAGGCAATTCTGTGATTATGTGAAATAAGGGAATTAGCAAGATACCGTCCAGCAGTAGGGGTAAAGCTCTCAACAAAATATATTCTAAACAGTAAGCAGTTAATAGATTTCATTAATATGTTTTCTTAAAACAAACAAAACCCAAAAAACCTAAAGCTCACCTTTCAAAACCCCTAAAACTTACAAAGCAGTGGTATGATTCTCCAGCCTTTTGTTGATGCTAGTTTGGTTTTCAGGGTTTTGGAGGCTCCTGTAATTATTTGCTGTATTGCAACCCATGCTCTCAGTAATGGAAGTAAATGTGAGCTGAGCAGCAGCCGTGCTCACCACAGAAAGCACAGGGGTAACCTAATGCCAGCGTCTGCAGCGGAAGCTGCAGGGCTGAGGCAAGGGGTTCTCTCCTTTGCACCTACCTCTCTGCTATTGATTGGGACGAGCATGTCCTCTGGTGTATCGGGAGGTGGTGACATTGGCAGCTTCCTGCAGCTTCTAAGAAGCCATTTGGGAAGCTTTCCCAGAAGTGAAAGAGGCAGCTGAAGGGCAATGTGAGTACCTGGCTGAGACACTTCAAACAGAGCTGGAAGTGGTATCTTAGTGAGTATGGCCATTGGGCACGGGCTGGTTTTTAGGCTAGCGATTCAATCCTGAACAGGGTGGTGCAACCAGTCACAGACACTGACAGATAAATTCCAGAGCTAGATGGCTACTTGCGTAGAATTTGGGTTCCTGCACTTTTTCTGCTGTACCTGTCTAGGAAGTAGAGCTAATAGTTCGCAATGATAGTAATAAGGTCCTGGATATATCTGGGAAGTTTAGATAGTTTACGGATAGAATGGTGTTGGAAACAGAGGAGTTCGAACTGAACTCCAAATGAACAATGTGAATAAAGCTCCAGCTTCTGTTCACATTTACCATACGCAATACCTACTCCTGGCCTTGTCCTGAGACCAGTTTGTGTCTTTCTGTATGTCACTTTCAACCTGCAAAAACGTGAGCTGGAGTGGTAGCTGAGCTTTTCTTTGTGGCTTGATGTGAGGGGAAAGTGACTTGTTTTTGTTGCAGTTGTGCTTAACAGGCACAGTAATTCTTTGCTTTCCTGGTCCAAGGTCCAGGGTTGTTTTCTCGGATTTCTGGTGGGTGGAAGTTTATAGCTGAGTCAGGCTGGAAGCATTTCCAGGCTATAACTGTTTATGTGGGTATGTATATATACTTTAAAGAGAGGAAGGGACTCATGTATCTCTCTTTTCTATATTTAGCTGATACTCCCCCTCCTGCCTACCTGCCCCCAGAAGATCAGATGACACACGATACCTCTCAGCCAATGGATACCAACATGATGGCACCTACAATTCCCCCTGACTTACACAGAGGAGGTAAAACTGCTTCTTCCTTGTCTTCCGCTTCGCTTCTTAAGACTAAAGAACCTAAAGAACTTGGGTTTAGTAATTGAGCTTTAATTTTGGATGTATGTTGTTATGGAAATTTTTAGCTGTAGAAAAGAAAAAAACCAAAACCAGCTGTGTACTTTTTTTTTTCCTGTTGTTGTAACGGATGAAATAGTAAATATGGAGTCAAAAAATTGTAAATACTTATTTAGGGCAAGAAGCTATCACATAACTGTTTAAAACTGTAAACCATATGGAGTTTATTACGTACTCGCAACCAACTCGATGACCAAAGTAATTTTGTGTTACATATCTGGAACTTTCACTAATCACCAAACAGAAAGAATTCGTGTGATGCTGCACATTTCGGTGTGCCATGCTGAAATTACACTTATGCAAGGAAAGGAGTCTTTTTTTTCTCTCATGATTACATTGATTTCTTGGCAAAATGCAGTTAATGCTATATGAGGCCTTCTGGATTGTGGATGACAGTAGATCTGGTCAGGTAGAGCTCTCCAGGCAAAGATTTGATCAGAGGACAGATGCTAATACTGTCAGTTATGCAAATGTCCAGAAATATTTTACATAGTCAACTGGAATGTCCTTATTTTTACTTCTGAAACAGTACATATCTTGAAATTGTCTTTTCTTACCATGTTTTTGTCCTGGATTCTAAATTTCAGTCCTAAAAGAGCACACTGTGCTTTTAATAATTTACTCTTCTCCAGGTCATAAGGTCGACTGAGTTTTTTCGTATTTTGGGTTGTTCCACGTTCTCCCCATTTTTGTTCCATCTTTGAGTCGTGCAGCGATAGCACTTGGTTCAGGCTGGCTGCCTGATGTGTGGCATTCCTATGGGCTTTAAAATCTGTGTTTAAAAAAAATAAATAATCATATTGCTTTATGTACTATGACACGGACATCTTTTTACACATAGCTTTTTAAAGCCTTCACAGCCGGCCGTGGCTGCTGAGTAAAGGATTTAGTGCATTCATCGCATTGTGAGAAGTAGCCCCTTTAAAGAACTCATAAGCTTTACACAGCTGTGGGCTGTGCCAAGAAAGAGCAGCAAGCTGGATGCTGTGCCAGAATGTTTACCAAGATCACAAGCATATGAATGATTTATCAGTCGTTTGATTTGCTTTTTAGTTGTTTTTTTTTAACTTGTTTTGTTGCTAAGCTTAATGTCTAGTTTCAGGAAGAATATTTGCCCTCTTAAAACAATTTAGATAGTTTTTGTGCTAACCAATTTACTTTTTGCATGGAAAGGGTTTTGCATGTGATAAAACCCATCTGTAGCATTTCCGCTTTTTGCTGAACTAGTGCCCTCTCTGTGTGTATAGTCCTTGCTGGCTCAAAGTACATTTATCAGTGTTTTTTGCCTAACTGCATACCTTTACGTGTTTGTCCCTCTCACAAAATCTGCCAGTAGTGTGGAATTCCTCTATTACATGAGAGCTGGTAAAGAGAAAAGGATTTACATTTTTTCTTCTTGCTTTTTAATGTTCAACAATTTCAAAATGAAAATTGTGTCTATTAGTGTCTTCCCTCTTAGTAATTTAGTACAATGGATTTTAATTTTTCTCCATTGATTAAAAAAACCCAAAACCCCCAAACAACAACCCCCCTAAAAAAAACTTACTTCTGTGTGCTTTCAAGTGTTTATTATTTGTATATGTATCCTCTAATTGTACTAAAAAAAAAAATAAATAATCTGCTGCGGGTTGTAAAAGAAGAGTTTTTACTGTGAACTTACTGCAGCATTTTTGTTGCAAACTTTCTAGAAGCATGTTCTTCTTGATGTTAGTCTTAAGAGATTTGATTTAACAAGCTGCATCCTGTCAATGAAGTTGGGTAATTTCCATTGTCGGCCCATGCTGGGAATAGAGAGACTAAGCGCACCTGCTCTGCATGACTTAAAGCAAATGTGAGGAAGTTAGTATGAAATCTGTGTGAGAGAGATATGATTCATTCTGTAAGAATGGCCAGCTGGCAAGATTTCTTCCTGACTTTGAGAACTGGGGCAAAGCTGCAGCTTTGATAATTGCTGGCATCTTCATGGGAATTAAAAGCATAGTAACCTCTTACTGATAATTAGTGCTTGGATTTTGGTTTGGTTTTTGTTTGTTGTGTGTTTTGTTGATCTTTTTGTTTTGTTTTGTTTTTTTTGTTTTTTGTTTTGTTATAGTGATGCGAAAGGGTAGAAAATCCTTAGGGTATCAGGAAAGACCAGCTCATTTTCACTAGTGTTTTAAGGAAGTTATTAGTCAGCAGTAGACACTATGCTCAGAAGTTCTGCACAGTGATGTAGGATGTATTATCCTGCTTTTGATTATTTGCCACCTTTTGTATCTGCATCTTTGTTTATATCACCTTGTACATGCTGTTGGTTTGGAGGGGACTTAAGCTTTTTGTTTTGCGTATGTCAGAAGACTCATAGCGGTATGGTCTGTGAGCAGAGGAAAATATGAACACTGATCGTATTTGACAGATTGCAGTAAAGATTTGAGGCTGGGAGAAGGAAACCTCTGGCCAGAGAAAGAAGTTTTTCCCTAATACCCATCTGATTTTCATTTTAGCACTGACCTGTAGTTGGAGCTTTAATCTGTGAAGTTGGTGTCTTAGCAGCAAGTCCAACTGTGCTAAGCTTAGCAGTGAAATAGTCTCCATCGTTTAAAGAAACCACACAAAACAACCACATCCCTTCACTAGCCTCCTTTCATTTGGAGGCAGTTTAATAACTTGTAGCTGTATTTGGCACTTGAAAGAAGGCACACTGGGGTGGAGATGTCTGAGGAGGCCTGTGCTGTTGTTGGACACCCACTGGGAAACTTTTTGGTAAAGACCTTCAGTGTCATCTGGAGAAATTGTTTCCTGTGGACAGTCACAAGTGTTACCTCAAGACTTCCATGTGTTTCTAGAGCTTGATGGGTAGAAGTTGTGAACCAGGCATTTCCTGTCAGCATTCTGCACAATTATCAGCTTCGGTCAGGAGCTGCTGAGGAGGAGCTTCGTATTACTAGAATCTGGAAAACCACATTCTGAGAAGTCCTTTCTATTACTCAACAAGTAAATTCTTTTGGTGATTGAGCAGTTGCAGATTTTGCATTTGGTAGCACTTGATGAATAAAAGCTTCTCATTAAATAATATCTTCCTCCATTTCATCTGCTCTTCAGCTGAGTGTGATTGTTATCAGGATCCTGTGCATTACATCCTTTTTCAGCCCCCGATCCCAAGCAGTACCTATTCATGTTGAAGATGTGCTTCATGCACGTTCTGCAGACAGATGTCAATCAATTCTAGTTTTTGAAGTCTCCTACCCTTACCCTAAGCGCAGGAGAAAGATCTATGCACGCCCTGAATGCTGAAAGATTGATCAGCCGACTGTATATTGAAGCTACTGTGGTAGATTTCTTGGTACCCACCGTTACAAATGGTCTCTTGTGCAGTTGTGTGATGCCATTTCGTTGCTTCACAGATGTTCAGGCAGTTGCTTACGAAGAACCGAAGCATTGGTGCTCCATTGTCTACTATGAGCTGAATAATCGCGTCGGGGAGGCGTTCCACGCTTCTTCCACCAGCATCCTGGTGGATGGCTTCACTGATCCTTCGAACAACAAGAACAGATTTTGCCTGGGGCTGCTTTCGAATGTTAACCGCAACTCCACCATTGAGAACACCAGGCGGCATATTGGCAAAGGTGAGTTTTGGATCTTTGCGTCCATTTTGGGGATTTGTGGGGATGACTTGTTTCCCCTAGATAAGACAACCTGGGCCACTTCCCTCAAGAGTAGGCTGGTCTTCCCAAGTACATGGGATAAGTGTTTGTCTTGGTAAATATATCATTTTCTGGCCAGGTCTTATAAGCAAAGTATTGTTCTTACCTAGTGCATAATTACAGGAAGCTTTTACCCTTAATCCATTTTTAATTGTCTGAAGGCTATCCTAATCTTAATTAGAATGAGAGCTTCAGGCAGTTGGGCTAATGAAATGTCTTGATTATTGGTATGTATGGAAATCCAAATTATATCTTGGCATCACATTTTTAGCTAGCCTTAGTTCCAACTTAAATTAACTATCCTATCACACAGAGAGACAACCTGCTAAAACACTATTTTTTTTTCAAATTCATTCATTTTTCCATGGGCTGGTGATTCTTTCAGTGGGAGTTTTGTGCTTCTCTTCTATGGCAGTGACAGTGTCCTGCAAAAGAGAAAATCGTGGTTTGTGTCAGACGTAACACAGTCCTCTTTTCTGAGAACTTGCCTATAATGCAAATGGCAGGCAAAACTGGCCTTTCCCCCTGCAATGGGGCGTTCCTGCCAGACACATTTTTCAAATGTTTACATTATTAGTAAGCTCTACTTTTTTGGAGTCAATTGAGAGTTCAGCACGCCCAAGCAGTGCAGTGTACATTGTAAGTGCCAATTAATGAAGAATCTTCCTCCTCTTTAGAGGAGGAAAGAACTGAAACTGAAGAACTGTCAGGTCTTCCCATCTGAGCCCTCAGTCTGGAGAGCTTTTCTCTACTTGCAAATTTGTGCAGCTCTCAACGGTGCACCACACCTGTGCTATGCCACTCAAGTCCTAATACTTCTTCCTTCTTTTACCCCCCCTATCCATCTTATGAAGTATCAGGATATTTATTTTAACACCTCATTCATTTTCCTGTGAATAGTAACGCAGCTGCGAGCAGAGTTCTGCTGAAGTGCTTAACTGTATATGTGCTGAAGCAGTGTGTGGAACACACAAGGATGCTCTCAGATATGTGAATGTGCACAACTAATGATGATGTGGTGCTCTTAGTCTTTGAGGAAGGAGGAGTATAAATCCCAAACTTGAAGACATACATACGCATAAATGGTTTTGCAGATCAGGTGGGAGTATATATGTATGGAAGTGTTCTCTGACTTGTGACACTGTGGGAGGTGAAAGGTTTAAACAACAAATGTTCCATTTTTAAACACAAAAGACAAATTTTCTTGCTTTCTCAAAGCAAGAATTGAGTCTTACTGACAGTAAATCTCCACAAACGTTCCCTGTATGTCACCCTTCCGGGGGTTGCTGCCATCAGTGGCAGTGAAGGAGCAGGCAGTAGAAGGGAAAAACCCTGTAAAGTTGGCATGTACCCTCATTTGACTGATACATCTGAAGAATATGAGGATCATTTTCTCTTTCCAGCTTTCTGAAATTAAAGCAAGCTGAAAAAAATCATGCTATCCAAAAGAGCATTCAGGACTTTTCCAGAGAATCCAGCTTGGGGCTGCTTTAGTATCTACAAATTATGCAGTAGATTTCTGCTCTCTTCTCTTGCATCCGCAATTATTGTTTTATATAAATTTAAGGAGAAAAAGTTCAAGTGGTCAAGCCATGCAATGTACTGCATCAAAACTACTGCAGTGCTTGCTAGTTTATCGTTGTTGAATATGCTGCAAGTTAAAATGCAGGAATTACCAATTTGCCTTATATATACATATACATAGTTACACATCCTCCTTTTAAATCGCCTACAGATGAAACAGCAAAATAAAAATCAAATTTGAAGACAGACAGATGATGGCCTGATACCCCATTAATGTTTGTCTCTTTAAGCAGAAACACTTATGTGGAAACAGAGCATGAAAAATAGATACAGAGTGTAAATTTGTCCAACCTGTTTATGTCAACCTTCTGCTTCCAGGTGTTCATCTCTATTACGTTGGTGGGGAAGTGTATGCCGAATGTCTTAGCGACAGCAGTATTTTTGTGCAAAGTCGGAACTGCAACTACCACCATGGGTTCCATCCCACCACGGTCTGCAAAATCCCCAGTGGCTGCAGTTTGAAGATTTTCAATAATCAAGAGTTTGCTCAGCTTTTGGCTCAGTCAGTGAACCACGGCTTTGAGACGGTGTATGAGCTTACTAAGATGTGCACTCTCCGTATGAGTTTTGTAAAGGTGTGTGAAAATTTGCTTCCGATTTATTTTGCTTACAAAATAATGATTTTTTTTTTTTCTTAATGAATAGTCCAGTGCCTCCCTCCATCTACCAGTTAGTAGCTGTTGAACATTATTCCATACTTAAAATTAAGTGTAAGACAGATCTTAATGGGTCGAAGTTGTCTTTGTGGATGAAACCCTCCCTATCTGACACACATACTTTGAAAACTTGAGGTGGCTTGCAGAAAGTGTTTCTTCACATAAGTCTATAGTCACTTGTGGAGCATTTCTATCATGTCTATTAACTATTCTGCTTTCACTGAATTGCCTCTTATAATTTTTTCGTTTCAGTTGAATTCTTGTATTTAAAATGTGTATGGATAGTATGTGTATATAGAATTATTTGCATAATTACTCTGGAAGTATGGGACTTCTCTTTTTAGTGAGATATGGCAAGATACAGTGTAAATAAGTTTTGAAAATAATTGGGTCATTTATTACTTGGCCTAAAAATGGAAAAGTCACCAATTCATTGTGTAGCATCAGCTTTTGTCCCTTTTTTTTTTCCCGTTGTTTATGGTCCACACCATCCCCTGCTCTGTAAGATGCCCAGCTGAAGGTCAAGGTTTGTGACATGGCTGTGCCAACATAGGTACTGATATAAAAGGTCTGGTCACATATCTCAAAGTAGTCCAATGAAGGTGGTAGTATGCCCTTTTAACTAGCAGAAGAGAAACTTTCAGCTGTATTAGGACAGGGATTCCTAAAATGGAATAGGTTGTTTATAGCTCTGCATCCTATAGAGTTGTACAGCAGCGAACAGTTGCAGAAGACCTCCTGTCTATTGGATGTTGCACTGCACAGTGTTCAGAGCTGGGCAGCCCTTTCATCAGGGGTTTACAGACAGCAGAGCAACCTGCATCTGCCGCTGTCTTAGTCTTGTCTCCAGACCTGCCCCAAAAAGCAGTTCACTTACAAAAGGATTTTGAATGCTGTTTAAATATCTGCTTATATCTTTGGTAATTACTGTAACCGAATCAGGTAGGAACTGAAACAAAAGCTATCTTGTTTTCACTTGAGAAACAGCCTGCTGGGCAATGACCATGCTCTCTTTATCCAAAGAGGAATGTTTCTGACATACTGCTCAGTTTATCCCGTCCATCTTGTGAATGATGCTTTGGTTCTTGTCAGATTCCTCACCCCCACTTCTGTAATGTGAGTCTATGACCTCTTTTAGTTGTGTGGTTTTTTCAATCTGTTTGGCAGCATTTTCCCCCAATTTGTTCTATTTTTGGTCTTGGCAGAGAAGACTTGATTATGCCCCTCTTCGGAGGCATTATTGGGACACCATGCAGCTGGCAGTGAGGTTTGGGGAAATTTTGGACTGCCACAGGTTATGTCTCAAAGAATTTAAAGACTTCCATTCCAAATGATCAAAAGATGTCAAAATGACACTTTCTCCAAGTTTATTTTCCTTTTTTTTTTTTTTAGCTTCAGATTTGTTTGTTGAAATGTGGTAATAGTTAACATGTGGTGCATCAAGGGTGTTACACTACCCTGCTGATAACGACTGACAAAAGCTAGAGTATTTTGGTAAGAAGGATGATTGAAGTATGCTTCTCATGTATTTGATATTGTAAAACGTGACTTTTTTTATTCCTTTCCTTACTTTTGATTCTGTTTCCAGGGTTGGGGAGCTGAATATCATCGCCAAGATGTAACGAGCACTCCATGCTGGATAGAGATACATCTTCATGGTCCCCTTCAGTGGCTGGATAAAGTACTTACTCAGATGGGCTCTCCTCACAATCCTATTTCTTCAGTGTCTTAAGAGGTCCCAAGCTTTTGGAAACAATTGAGCCTTGCATGTACTTGAAGGACGTATGAGTCAGACACACTTTTTTTTTTTTTTTTTCCCCCTTGAACTGGCAACAGCTGAATAAGAGCCATGAAAATACTTGACTTCTGTGACCAACTGTTGGATTTGGAAAAAAAAAAATGTCACCAAACAACCCCTTGACATACCGTTGGTATCAAGAATTTTAGTTTACATTGTAATGTACTATTGCAAAGTTGATTTTCAGGGCTTAGTGCAACGGGGACGATCAAGCCAAAACCGCAATCTGTCGGACCGAGTTCCCGAAGGATCTTCCAGTAGCTGGCACGCTGAGATTCTCTTTCGTCCTTATGTTCAGCGCTCACTGTTTTCCCACGTCCTATGGGGCTAAGAGCTCATGTTGGTGAAGGCTGCTCTTTGCAGGCTTTCTGCAGTACTTTTTATAACCATTTGTCTAAGATGATGGTTGCTGTTCACTTTAAAAGGAAAAAAAAAAAAAGTCGTAACGTTTAATCTCAATAACTGTAATAATCTTTGAAATTGTGTCCTGACCATACTGCTGTAAGAATGTCAGGTATGGTTTTTTTGCTAAATGTATGTACGGTGTATTTGAAAGTTTAGAAATTAATTAGATTTAGACCATTAACGGAATTAGGAATATTTGAATGGGGGGAGGTGGGAGTGGGAAGGGAAAATGACAACTGAAATGTAGAATATGTTGTAAACATAGCTTGTTAGTTTAAACTGAGGTCTGAATTTTGCTGTGCATTTCATTTTTATAGTGGCTTCATTTTGTTAATTCTGACTATTTTTGCCTCTTCGTTTCCCCCCAAAACAATTATGCAGCTGGTTAATTCTTTTACCTGTGAAGAGGACAAAATGATTAATTCCTGCAGTTTGAAGGCTGCAGCTCTATGTATTTCAAGACAAAATTGTACAGAGTGCGCTCTAACTATTGAGCAGTTTTATACAGTTTGTGTAACAGAAGTAGGTTTTTAATTTTGTAAGAGAATCTTGTTTTGCCAAACCTAGTAACTGTTAATTGTTTGGAGGACTTCAAAATCCCCATGTTGGGTCTATTTCAAAAAATATATATATTTTTAATTTTTTTTTTTTTTTTTACTGCTTGGTTTATTTTCTTCTTTTTGATCTTTTATATTCACATAAGCTGTAGTACTTTAAGTACCTTTAGTCCAAAACTAGTACGTCCTCTTTACTGGAAGTTTTGAATAAAACCTGTTGTTACTGCTTTCATTTGATTAAAACCTTGTCTTGTCCACTTCTTAGTAGCCTCTTAACAAACCAGGTAAAGATGTGGTCTTGGAGGAAGAACACCTAGAAATGAAGATACACTGAGCTTAGACATGTATGATTAGTACAGGTTAGTAACCCTCCCAAACTCAGTATGTGAGTACTCTAGAGAGAAAGATTTCTTAACCAGGTGAGATTGGAATGGATGCAGTAACACTGAAGTATTGTAGCCGCTTAATTACATTTCTGTGAGTTTTCAACATACAACTTTTGTATGAGAAGAGATTTTTTTGTCGAGGTTGTACTGTCAGCAGGCTCTTGCTGCTCCTTGATGTGGTTGTGATGAAGAATCTCTCTGCTCCTTTCCCCACCCCTCTGCCATTGCCCTGGGGAGAGGTGAGGGAAGGATGATCTCTTTGCAGCTGCAAAGTGTCTGTCAGGTGCTGGGATGATGAAGTTTGAGAGACTGAGGGTGGACTGGAGATCCAGCACCTGTGTCTGGCTGTTACGGACCATGGGGCTCTTGCGCAGCTTTCTCTCATGCTCCTGTTAACAGAGATGGATGTGCGTTCAGCCAGATGTGTGCATGTGTTTGTCACTGTAATGAGTAACAGCCGTTTTTGGACAATGAGTCAATCCCATCTTTTTTCTGTTTTTTTTCTTTAAGTTAATTCCGTTGCTTGGTTCAGTATACTTTTTTAAAACAAACCCTTCTTCCTCTGCTAAAAGGGAGAAAAAAACTCCATAATACTCAAGTTCCCTGTTTAGGAGAACTTGGTTAGTGACATTTTTTGTACTTTTAAGTTCCAAGAACAGAGTGTTGGGGTGTTTTCTTTAATTCACTTTACCATATATTTTTCATAAAGAAGCAGTCCTAGCACAAATTTTACTTATTTTTAAGACTCATTTAAAAATGACCAAAAAGAGAAAGAATGCTATTTGCTGTTCAGTAACTCTCTCTGTTTTTTCCATCTTTGGCCTCTGCTACATTAACTCCCAGCTGTTCCCAACCAATTTCCTTCCTTTTGCCGGAATGCAGCACTGTTGTAGTGATTTATATATTTATTTTTTAAAATCAGTGCTATAACCAGCCATCATTCAAGTCTTAGGAGTGTTTCTATTTGGACGTTTTCATATTTGGATGATTCTGTGCAAGTTTTGGTAAACTTTGAAATAGCTTTGGAGTAAGAAAAGACAGTTTTATGTTGTGTCTGGTTTTGAATGTTAGTGGCTTGCATGTTTTGGGCTGTAATGCCTCTCTGTTTTTCCTAAACAGGGATTAAAATCAGAAAATACTAGCTCTGCAGTGTCTCAGAAACTTTCTGCAGGGTGCCAGTTATAGTTATGTTCCTTCTGTGATGAATTTGTCTACGCTGTTGATACTATGTAGATAATAGTTTCTTTATCTGTTATCCAGCTTTTTGTTTGTGCTGAGGAGACATTAGTTGTAAGGAAAAAGTGTACCTTCATGTGATGGCACAGAGTATCCCAGTGCACTTATTTTAAAATAAGATGAGTGGATTGGAGTAACACCAGGGACTAATAGCCAGAAAAAATAGGAGGTAGGAGAGAAGTTACCTTGGAGGAGGCAGCTGCTAGCCTGAGGCTCTTGTGAAGATTTTTGGAGCATCTTGGAGAAGTTTTCTTACTGATTTCTCCTACTTCAGATAGTTGGAGTTAGAAAGCTGGGTAAGTCACAGGACAAGACAGAAGGAAAATAATTTCTAGCTGATCTCTCATAAAACAGAGAATAATGAGAGCTAGAACCTCAGGGAGAGCCTACAATGTCAGCTCTGTAACCAGATGAGTCCCTGCTGCCTGTTTGGTTTGATTTCCCCATAGTTTCCTGGGTCTTGTCTTCTGAATAACAGAGTTAAGCACAGAAGACACTACTTCAGGGTGAAAAGCCAAGATGGTCCCTGTTAGGAAAAACTGAAGAGATATGGATAACTCTTTTAGAAAAAGAATTGAGTAAGAGCAGTGAACAGTAGATGTGGAGACGACAACTACTTCCATGGAGCTGAATGCATTCTGAAATCTCTGCTTTGGCTTTTAAGTGCTGAAAATAAAATACTTGTCTCCAGGTGGAGATGATTTTAACCAGAGGCTTTTAAATTAAAAGCCTCTGGTAAACCTTTAAAAGACTTGATGAAAGCTAAGAGAGATAGTCATGATTACTTGTGTAGTTTTAGGAAGGTATGGAGAGAAATAATTTATGTTTTAACAGCTCCTGTATCAGAATCAGGACCCTGGTCTTCTAATGCTTGCTAACCTGGTATTGCTATCTAGTTTAAGAAAGCCATCCCTTTACTAATCACTTCTCTTGCTGCTGTAGCTATGTTTTCACAACTGCCGTTGTCTTTTCTAGCCACAAAGAAAGCAGTTCTATGACTGTTGTTGTTTGAAGACAATAAATCAGTGTAGCGATGTCTGAAATTTATATGGCCCCTTTTTTGTGTGCCTATCCTCTTGATTTTTATTTTTTTTTTCCCTTTCTCTTGCCACACTTTAAACCTTTGATTGACATCTTGGAAGTTAGCTGTGTTTTGATTGTTTCTCTGTTGCAGCTGGTTCATTCTGTCCAGCACACTGTAGTCTCTTATTCTGCTCTTGAGATTCATGATTCATAACTGAACAGGCAGTCACCTTTTTCTGGATGCGTGCCTAAATATACAACATAACTCTACCATCACCAGTCATGGTAGAGCAATATATTTTATACACGCATCCTCTCACAGCTCGTTTTCTTCAAATACATTTGTAATTCTGTGCGAGAGAGAAGTGAAAATGGCTCTTATTTTATTCTATCCCCTTCTGTCCTTGATTTAAATCAGGAGAGACACTCTGTCGCCTCTATCTTTTTAGGGGACATTCTCTCTCTCTTTGTTCCCTGAGTCCCTCTCCCTGACTCCTTGATGACGTTCCTTATGTGGGTTTTTTTTAACTCTTTACAAATAGCTTCTTATCTGATTCTTTTCTCACACCTGCTCCTTATGTGGGTTTTCAGTCAGCCAAAATTCAGTCAGCCAAAAAACACTCTACAATATGCTATGCCAAGGACTTATGGGTTGCTGTAGGCACTGGAAGCCTCTCATCAAGATATGGACACTTCGTAGGCACCACTTTTTCACCCCCTGCTGTTTCAAATGCTTTTTGGAAGAGGAAAGTGAAGTGAGACAGGTTTATGCTATTGGATTTCACTTTTGCTTGGGATTGTAGGTTTAAAGGTTCTTACAGTTACCATTCGCTTCCCTCCTTTCCCCAGTAGTATGTCACTTGCTTTGCATCTGACGGAAGTGAGAGAAATTGTCAGCCAGGGTGCTTAGGCTTTGTATTTAGCAGTTGTGTTCCCTGACTTCTGCCTTCAGCTTCACAAGCAAGCTTTGCACTTCTTCTCGTCACCTCTCTCTCCCAACAGGCTCCAGAATAAATAACTTGTGTGATTTGTAGAGCAAAGCTCCTGTACTCTCGACTCACTGACTTCCTCAGAGAGGAAACCTCTGAGGGGCAAATGAAGCTGTGGAGCTGGGACCTGGCTCTCGTTCACAGGGACTGCTGGTATGTGCTGGCTGCCTGAAGGGGTCCTTGTTCTCAGGGACTACCACCCCCGTGAGGTTCTGCGTCTGTTCCTGTGACACCGCATGTTACACGTGTGTGGTGCGGTGAACTGTCACCGGTTTGTCTGTGTACATTCACGTGCTGTGAACTGCTGAGGTGGAGGGCTCCAGTTTCCCACTTTTGTCCAGTTTAGTTGAGGTGGCTGACAAAGTGGCTCCTATCCCAGCTGTGGGAGATGATGATCTCTTCAGCTGCAACAGCTACATCTGACAGGGTGTATGGTGAACTGATTTTCATGAAACAGTTGACATGGAGAGACAGCCTCCTGATCAAGCCTGTTGCAAAGATAAAAATAACTCCAGTAAGATTTATAAAGTAAGCGTCCCCTGGACTTGATATGGGTACAAAGAGGAGCGGGTCTATTGCAGTGAATGGACAAGATGGGCACAAGTTTTCACTCGGATCTGATAAATGTTTTACAGTTAAAAATGGCATGTGGATCCTCAGTGTACATTAACTTGCCACATATGGCTGAAGCAATCGAAAGTAATGTCAAACAAAAGCCCTGCATTTCATAATTGGTCCAAAAGTCTGGAATTTGATTCAGTCATCTTTCGGGAACATAAGAACTTTTATTCTAATGGGTGTACATTCCTAGTTCTCTCTTAGGAATTGGTTTGCTCTTTCCCCTTTTCATTCTGCTGCTAAGGTATGAGTTGAAAAATCTGCATCATCTCTTCTTGATCCTGCCAGCTCATCTGAGACTTTAAATCCATAAAGCTCACAAGAGTCTGCTGTGGGTAGGTTTTGAAGAAGTGAGCATCTTCGCGTGCTTCAGATTGCAGACAGGCCTTAACATCTCTCATAGCATTGATAGAAACCTGCCACTTATGACACTGCATTGTAGTAAATGTAAAATGAGCTATAATTATATTACGGAGGGGACTTTACACATGCCAAACAGGCTTTCCTCCCTTAAAGAGTTTGATTTAAGTGGACAGGTCACTTGCTTAGACGTGGTGGGAACAGCACAGTTGGCCTTTGTAAAGAATATTCTCATTTTAGTATTGCAGCTTTTTTCTTTCCCCAGTGTCCCTGTAACATAGAAAACCAGTCTTTTATATGAAGAAAAATGATGTGCCTCACTTCCCCTTCCTTATATGATGACTTTGAACTTCCTGGGTTTCTGTTCCTTTAGATTACTGAATTGACCTTGGTACAAGCAGGAGAATGAGACTCGATATGTATAGTGCTGCAGTAAGACTTACTGAGTCTTTCCCAGAGCATTTGGTTCTTGGCAGGAGAATGGGCTCTGTCTCATCTCTGAGCCCTTCACTTCTGCCTTCTCTTGATGCTTTTGGGATTGGTAATCCTGAGCATTTTCATATATATATGTACAGACTGGAAGATGGCAGCTGTCCCACCAGATATTTCTTCAAGCTTGTGGACCAGTCTCCTCAAGTCAAAAATCACCATAGACCGTAGTGCTGGCAACAGCACTATTTAAAAACTGGATCCAAGCACGGCTTTGTTTTGAACATGACGCGGGCAATGGTTTGACTACAGACTTTACAAACATCTCAAACACAGCATGATCCCTGTGTCTGTTGGATTTGGTCCATGATGTTTTCTAAAGTAGTACAGGAAGAAGCTACCTTGATCTGCACGCTCTGAAGACTTACGATTCCAGGAGTTGGATTTTAATCTTGTTCCAGGAGAGTAGCTTTGTAAATACTCTTTCATGGGGTAGCTTCTAATTTGGGTGTGGGGTTTCTTTGTACCCCTACTGGTAATGGTTGACTTGGCGCTAATTCAGAAAACATTTTGGGCATTGTGGCCAGTCTGTTTTCTGACCCAATGTGTTGCTCGTGGTCTTTTGGGAATATGTCATTGCTCGAAGTGTTCCTCTGATTTCCCCAAGTCAGGAGTAAATTTGAACAGATATAGCAATAGGTTGTGGCTTGAATATGATGGAGCTTAGATTGATAGAAGGCAGCTCTTTGCATTCTTACAACCAAAATATTAAAACATTAAACTTTCTAGAAATTTATCTTCTTCATAATGGTTCCCAAAAAAGCACTGAGATGTCTTGATGTTGACATGGGCACCTGTGGCAATTTAAGCAGTTACCTTGAGGTGGGAGCCTCACGTTTGAGGAGCCTGATTCAGCAGAGCATACTTTCAGTAAGGGGCTACCTGTTGTGTCCTTTTGACTCTGAGCACTGCGTCAGTGTCTGCCTTGTCAGGGAGGAGCAGTGATGGTGACACTGATGTAGCTGGGGAGCTGAGCCAGTAAAATGCTGGTACAGGAATAGTAGCTGACTGAGGAAGTACAAAGGGAATGAGTGTGTTCACAGACAGATTTTCCTACCATCACTTCAAAAAACAACAGGTAACGTTCCTTTCTGTGCCTGCAGCTGTGGGTGGGTGAGTGGGATATGGCTGTGCCATTACACGGAACAATCCCAGATCTTGATCAGACCTAGAACTTGACAGCTGAACGTGTATGGACTCTGTCTTGCATGTGAACATCGCGTTGGACTGGGATGGGGGAAGGATCGCCTGGTTGCGGCATGAGCAATCTCATCGTACGTGGTGTTTATTTTCCGTGTCTTTTCAGAGTTGTCTGGGTGCTCTTGCACTGTTTTTCCTACAGTAGTAAGGTGGATGAAAGCACATGCAGAGTATGTGGCCTTCCGTTTGTTTTTTAACATGCTTTGGTCACCCCTTGTGTTTTGCAAAACGATGCTGTCTCCTTGCATTGGAAATCACCATGGCCTCATACAGGTGGTGCAAACAAGAAGCCCAGTCAGAATTCATTATTTCTAGAACTGTATATGGCATGCCTGAAAAACGTGACATGACTGTCACATAAACAGGAAACGGCCCTTGTAGGGGACTGAGTGGAGCTAAAAGCCTAATCCAAATATTGCTGTTAGTCATCTCCATATGGTAGCCTTTCAGTGCCACGCAAGTTTGGAAAATGTGGTTGTAACGGGCTTCCACGTGCTGGATGAGCGCATAGATACCAGATGCTACCTTACACGTTTAAGTCTTTTTCTAAAATCGATCCGACACAAATATTTTACATACAGCAGTTGTGGGTGAAAGCCTGGATGTGTGAAGATTATTATTTACACGGGAACTGAGCTGGACCTGCAGCACTAGAAGCAAGATTGGGGTTTCTCTGGTCATCTGAAGTTTCTGATGACAATAAGTAGTAAAAACCAGAAAGGTAGCATATATTATTAAAGAAGTAGCTCTCAGAGATGGAATACAATGCACTTTTACTGATGTACGAGCCAGCACTTAAAGGCTGGTTCAATTTCATCAAAAAGAATAGCATGTAATATAACAAGAGGCTGATGATACCCTCTTTAGGCATACACAATAATTAGGCACACTCAGTTTCCATATTTTCACACCTATAATCTATGGATTATATTCTGTGTCTGGTTTTGCTGTTTCAGATGAAGAATCAGAACACGTTTTGTGAAGTTCCTAACTCTCATTCCTTGTAGCCTGCTGCCCCTTGCAAAACCTTTCTTCCTCTGAGCTCTTGCAGAGGTTTTTGAGAGCATAGTAAAAGGGGTGGTTAATGAAAGAAAGTAGAGAATGAGTTAATGTGGTACCATAAGAAGGTATTTAATATATACTTGGAAAAACAAAAAGTAATGTTCCCTCTCTTTTTTTTTTTTTTTTTTTTTTTTTTTTTAAAGTATCCTGTTTATTGTTTGTGGATTGTTGGGAGTGTAGCTTCCAAACTGCAAGTCTGATTATGATAAACCTGCCATTGCTGGTTCACTACTAAGATACAAATTCTGCAATTGGAATTAAATTTTTAATTCCCTTTCTTTAAAGAAGGTAAATTTTTAAGGCACAGTTGAGAATTGAAAATAGTGATTTGCTTTACTTTGGGTTTGTTGTGCATGGCAGTTGCACCCTTCAGTCGCTTTCCAAAGGAGTGCAGGTCTGAGGATAACAGCTAAACCAGTGGGTCTGTGATGTTTGCAGGAGCTGACTGCTTGTGCCTGTTCTCTGGCAGCATCTGTTCTGAGCTGTGCACGTGTTTTTTCTGACTATTAAAATAGTAGAGTACTTGAAATTGCTGTGCCTGAAAAATGGAGCTCAGTCCCGTTTTTATAGCAGCCAGCAGCTACTAACTGGTACAGCAGTTGTCCAGGGCCCAGGTCTTCATGTGGTCCTGGAGCTCTTCTGGTCCTTAGGTGCTTTATACTCTTTAGATACACCATAGCACCTCTCAAAGTGATAATGGACTAAGTGTTACAAAACTAAAGTTGAGAGACTGTGGTGTCTGACAAGATGAAACACGCAGAGTGTGTACAAGCAAGTTTGTGTGGCACAGCAATTTGGAAATACACAATGTTAATGACAGGACCAAACCTGGGATAAGTCACTTTTATTCTGTCTCATGAATGTGCTTAAGTGATGATCTCTTGTGGGTTTTTGGTTGTGGGTTGTTTTTTGTTGTTTTATTTTATTTTGTTTTTCCTGGAAAGCTGGATGAAAAGAGGTGAGAAATTATAGTCCTGATATTTGGGGAGGGGGAATAAAGGGATCTGCTTCACTTCCTTCCCTGCTGCCACCTCCCCCAAATGAATTCTGCCTCTGTAGGTCTTACGAGAGGAAAGGGAAAAATCTGGAGGGACTTGCTCCATGTGGTTTCCTTCTGGCTAAAGCTGACCCAGCAACAGAGGGAGACCTCACAGTGGAACAGATGCTGTGTTCTTCAGAGGAAGTGTGAATTTTGACCTCTAAAAAGATCAGTCTAAAAAGCCGCAGGGCTATGAGGGAAGGGAAAATACTTTAATGAACCCAAAGCCAACACTGGATGTGTAAAGATTAAAGAGAAATTCTTTCAGGAATGCTGCATCTTGAAGCATATTTGAGCCTCGTACATGTTACACATATGCAGAAGCGCTGTAAATCCCAGTCAGGTGATGGGCAGGCTGCATCATGCATGATTTCAGGTGGTATATGATATGGACAGAGAGACAAGGAACTACTGGAGAGAGTCTAGCAAAGGACTACAAAAATGATTAGGGGACTGGAGCATCACTCTTAATGAGGAAAGGCTAAGAGTCCTTGGACTGTTTAGCCTGGAGAAGAGGAGACTAAGAGGGGATCTTATCAATGCTTATAAATATCTAAAGGGTAGGGGTCAAAAGGATGGGGCCAGTCTCTTTTCAGTGGGCCCCAGTGACAGGACAAGGGGTAATGGGCACAAACTGGAACACAGGAAGTTCCATCTAAACATGAGGAAAAACTTCTTTCCTGTGATGGTGATGGAGCCCTGGAACAGGCTACCCAGAGAGGTTGTGGAATCTCTTTCAAATCCTGCCAGGACATATTCCTGTGCAACCAACTCTAGGTGAACCTGGTTTTGCAGAGGGGTTGAACTAGATGATCTCCAGAGGTCCCTTCCAACTCCTACCATTCCGTGATTCTGTGACAGAAGGACTTTGTATAGAGATTCAGTAAAATTCAAATGAAAGTTATTTTGCAGAATCCTTGTGTACCCTGTTCTAGTTCTTAATCACCTTTCTACTTAGAATGTTTCCTCTATGCTTTGGTTTAAATTCACCTTTCTACAAATGAAACATTACTTCTTAGAGTACTTTTAATAGTGATGTAGCAAATCATTCACTGGCTTCCACTCCTTCCCCTACTTTTCCAGTACTGGGTGAAGTTTTCCTCTCAGGTTCCGGTTTGCTTGCATCTCTTCTAGTAAGGAGGCCACACTGATACTTCAACGCTATTGAGTGGAGAGCTGAGTAAAGCGAAATGAGGACTTCATTTTTTTTCTTATAATTCTTTTCTTAATCCATCTTAAAATTGCATTTTCCCAACAGCATTTCCAGTCTGTGCTTTCCAAGCCTCTTTAGTGGGATGAGTAGCTAGCCAAATGGCTTTCTTTTCTAGTTATGTGTATATGTATTCTATACAAAATGTTGTCTCTTGCACTTGCCCTCAGTGATTGTCACCCCACTAGAAATACAGTGGGGTTCCATCATATTTTCCTAGGAATCCCGATGCATTCATCTTCTTGTGATGCTTTCATAAGGCTATTGGGAGACAAGCAATGAGGGGAGGGAAATGTTAGCCGAATTCCAAGACAAAATCTTAAATTTTGTATCCCCTGAAAATTGATAATGGGGAATGCCCAGATTAGTCTGCAGAAAATACTAATTAAGCTGATTGGCAAAGATTGTTCCCTTGGACGGAACTTTTTTTTGTTCTTGCCTTTTCCTTTTTGACTCTGTTTCTCTGAAATTTTTAAACTTAAACTCTTAAAAGGGTGGGGGTTTTTGTGAATATTTACAGTCCTTTCAGTGTTGAAATATTTATCCAAAAAGTGCCTGAGAGTCACTGTTTTAAAGAAAAAAAAAAAAAAAAGACTAGAAGATAACAGCCATCAATAGCTGCATTAAAATGAAGAACAGAAGCAAAAGTGTTTTCTTTTTTTCTTATTTTAATGGAAAAAAATGCACATGTTGTCACCTTTTTCATAGATCACAAGGAACAACATTTTCTTTACAGGTGAGACTTTAAAATGTCTCTGTTATTTAGAATGTGTGAATGAAGAAAGTATGTGGTTAGATAACAAGCATTAGGTCTGTCCTTGTTGTCTTCTTCCAGAAAGGCCAGCCATAAACTTCTCAGAAATAAACTTCACTAAAGGATGTGCTGCCCAGTTGTCTGAGCTTCTGAGACACTGCAGTCATCACTGAGTAATTTCGGAGTGTTTGTGTGTGTGGTGAGAGAATCAAGCGAGGAAACGGCCTATCAGAGCTCACTGTACTCACTGTATTACTATTGTTATTTATGAAAAGTTTTGTTCTAAAATATAATGGTAAACAAATATGATTAAAAATTAACGGAAAAGGTCAGAGGAATGGATTTGCTACATATAAATGAGGTTGTTTTTTTCCCTCCAGGTACAGTTCTGCTCTGCTTGCTAAAGAATATCAGATCAGGGTTGTACTTGTTTAGTTGGAAGTCTTTGAAGATTCTGGTTGGTGGCCTCTGTCTCTGCTCTTAGCTGAAGACTTTGGAGAATCTGGTATTTTATGGTTAAGGAGCTTTTTCTACCACCTGTCTTGGCATTTAATACTATGTTAACAAAACCAAACCAGATTTAACTGTTTACACACACAGTTCTCTTTCTGGTCTGCCCAGTTAGTTTTATGTAGACTACCGGAATGTCCTTGTCCTGTAGAATGAGTAGTGAACTCTTGCAGATTAATGTCTCTGATCTGAAGATGCTAGAACATATGCTGCGCAGATTTCTAGGGGGAAGAAAAAAAAAACAAAGGACAATTTTTGATGTTAAGTAGAAATTTGCAGAGGGAGAGAAGAGAGAAAAGCCTTATAGTTTTGTTTGCTTGTTTTGGTGGGGTTTTCTTGCGGGGGGTTGGGTTTGGTGGGTTTTTTTGGAAGGAGGGGGGGATTGTGGTTTGTTTTGGTGGGTTTTTGTTTGGTTTGTTGGCTTCATTTGTTTGGGGGGGAATGGATAATTTAATTGTAGCAAAGACCAGAAAAGCCAGAAACAAAGGCGGCCAGCTTTCCTCCTTCTTGCATTGGTGAAGTCCTTGAGGTACTGGGAATAGGTAACTGTAGCTGAAAAAAATAGCTTGTTATTTAATAGGGACACTGCAACAAGAATAAACAACTGTGTGAATACAGGGACTAGATAGGAAAGAGCATCCTTAGTGGTTCTAGTTGACCTATTTGGCTTGTACTCACAATTTTGCAACAAACCTGGAGGTCTTGAAACGTGCATAGAAAATTACTCTGAGAAGGAAGAGTCAGTCCCTTTTCTCTACTTCATGGGGAATAGGACAAGAAGTAGCAGGCTTAAATTGCAGAGAATAAAACTTAATTTAATACTGGGGACAGCGGGGAGAAATTCCTATCAGTAAAGGTAGTAAAACACTGTAACAAGTTATCTGGTTAGGTTTTGGAGAATTGGTCAGTGGAGACTGGCAATGACAGGTTAGAAAATGCATACTGGGAACAGCAGAGGTGTCCTTGATGCTTTCTTGGATGCTTTCCTACTCTGTGCTGTGATCGAGTGTTTAGAACTTGGTCTGAACATTTAAGAAGTGAATTCTCTCTGAGACGCTGATCCCTTTGTCACTTGAACATATTCTTATGCCAATCGAGACATACTGATTTAATATGAAACAGGCAAGAATATTTTCCCCTCTTCTTGTTCCATACGCCTATGTAGCTAAACTGAAGATGAGTTACAGCTAAAGAATTCCATGATTTGCACAGCTATCCTGGTCACAAACCTCATTTGCTGCTGGAGGGTGTGTTCTGCTAATAGCATTTAACCTTCATTCGGGGGCTCACACAAAACCATCTGGAAGGGAGCTTTTCCTGAAGGTTATCAATATTCCTAACAGGAACTTACCCAGAGTCTTTGCTCTGAGAGTAGCAAGGCTGGAAAAGCGGTGACAGCTCTAACGGCAGGGCACTGATGACTTTGGAGAAATGCTACGTTTGTAATTGGAAAGGATACAAACATTGTGATTAAAACAGATTGTTGGTGCCTTTTTTATTCTTGTCATAAGCTTAGTTATGAGAATG
The DNA here is from genome assembly GCA_013396935.1 of Baryphthengus martii. Classification (NCBI taxonomy): domain Eukaryota; kingdom Metazoa; phylum Chordata; class Aves; order Coraciiformes; family Momotidae; genus Baryphthengus; species Baryphthengus martii. The sequence continues at coordinate 39,834 of VWZK01018232.1, read as the reverse complement.
GATTGACTCTAAGGAGATGACATCAGAATTTTTACGCTTTCCACAATTAGATGGACAGATCGTGAGGCTTTAACTCATGAAATGCTGTTTTTCTGGAACACCAGATAACATAAGTGAGGATTTGGATGACTGCTTACTTTTCCTTCAGTTGAACAGTAGCACAGAAGAGGTTAAATGTTGTTGATGTGCAATTCTGAAATGTGGCTTAAAAGCTGAGAGCTCTGACTTGAGCTCTGATTTAGTTGGTTTTGTGTTTTGGTGGGTTATTTGTTTTGGGTTGTTTTTTTTGTTAAAGATGTTGCTCTTTAACAAAAAGCTCTTTGTAGCCCAGTGTATGGTATAAAATATAAGAAGCTTTTTTAAAGACAAGATTAAGATCCTTTCCCATCAAGAAACTTTTCATTCCCCAAGTAAGTCTGCTGTTCTAATCCTTAGAGTTTCCACTCATTCCATCTTTTTTAAAGTAGATACAAAAAGTCAGCAGCAGAAAGGAATGGTGGTGGGCAAGAAACACTTCAACAAAGGAGACCTTCTTGGATACTTGTAATGCAAGACTATCAATTTTTGCTTATCATTTTAGGTCATTTTAAAGATCTAAAGAGCATGTAAGGCCTTCTGTCAGATCTCCACTATTGGTGACTGACATCCTCATACTCAGCATCTGTTTATCGCATTCTAGGATCAGTCTTGTTACATGAGAAGGAAATAGCACTAGGAAATAGTACTCCTGCAACAAGTGGCAAACAAGGACAAGGAATGGGGAGTGGGCATGTATATAAATGTTAACACAACGTTGTGTTTGAGTGTTCCTCTGTTCATTTTTTAAAGTTTCTTCCGTTGACGATTTGAAGAGTTAGTCTCTGGCTGAGCGGAGAGTTGTGAGTTGGAGCACTCCCGGAAGCTGGTGTAGGTGCTAGCAGAAATGGGCAGAAAGTCTGAGTCTAGCCCAGATTAGGGACACAGATGTAAAACTAGAAAACTTGGAAAGAACGAGATACAGCTTTTTCCTGTGTGACCTACTCTAGGTTCCTGCACTGGCAGGGGAGTTGGACTCGATGATCTGTCAAGGTCCCTTCCAACCCCTAACGTTCTGTGATTCTGTGATTTTGATGTCTGACTGCCATGGTGTGATTTTCCCCAGCACTGTCTGAAAGGCCATCTAACATGGCTGCTAGATGAGCTTTGATCAAAGAAGCAGCTGTTTGTTTAATGCTGAGAAGCTGAAATAGAATAGTTGATCAGAAAGAAAAACTGCAGTCGTTCTGTCTGTCTCCCCTACTAAAACTGCAAAATGTCAAATACGTAGAGTTGAATCTGGTCTGAAAAGTAGGAAGGATGCTGATGACTGTGAGTCACCTGAGATGAATATCGCAGATTTCTCTTGTTCAGGCTCAACAATGAAACAGAAAGTGCTTTAACACTGATTTATGCAACAAGGCAACTCTTTAGACCTTTCGTATGAAATTCTCAGTTTGTTCCCTACACTGGTACTCTGAAAAGGTGTCTTAACAGAGAAACAGAACTACTGCTTGAAATGTATGCTTTCCATTTTGATTCTGGTTTAGGTGGAAGTAAGACGATATCGGTACGTAAACCCTATGTTACATGGAGAACTCTGACTTACCACAGAGACCATAGAGTGGGCGACAGCAAAGTTGTGCTGGAAAGTCAGAAAATCCCTGTAAAGGACTCCTAAATAGAGTTACAGCCACTTGCTGCTCGTCTGTGACTAACTCTCCGACACAAAACCGAGATGGAATTCATGCTGGCAGAGGTGTGACTTTTATATTTTATGTTCTGAAGCCTACTGAATGTGCTCTGAATAACTGTTCAGTGTGTTTATGTTCTTCAGGTTGTTAAAAGTCTGCCATGGCCCAACAGGGTGGATTTACGATTGTGATGATGAAGTAATACTGAATTCCTCTCTGTTCAGAATACATCCAAGCTGCACACCAAAAATACATAGCGCTAGCTTCCCCTTCTGGCCAAAAGAAGTCAGTGATCCTGAAGGCGAGAGTCACACGAATTATTTCTCGATTTTATTTCTATGTGCTAAACACTAGTTTTCAGAGAACAAGTTAGTGCTTATCTGCCACTGAAGTGGAGGGGAAAGTGCTAGTGGAACATCTTTGCTTCCTGCAGTGTAATATAATGATGTATCAAGAGGGGGTTGCTGTTGGAACATAGAATTCCTTTCTGAACATGGGCCTAATTTGGAAAGCAATTAGATAAAAATACCAGCTTCTGGACAGAACAATTCTCAGTGTCCCTTCTAGACCCGGAATAGCTGGTGCTAGAAATGAATATTTTACTGCTTTTCATGTTCTGTGTGCTAATTTTCCCCAGGCAGCTGCATCAGTTATGATTGTAAACTTTTATTTTAGTGGGGGTTTTTTTCCTTGCCTTTTTGTCTTACTTAAAGATTCTTCTTTCATTTTAATTCTATGGCACGATATTTTGTAGCATTAACATAAGCTTTGTAATTGTAGGGCATATTAGCATTAAAGATGTTTATTTTGTGCTATAAAGCAACAATACACAGTGTGATCCAACACGTCTTTTAACAAGCCCTTTTCTAAGTTAGCTTGCCAGCCTTTCACAATCTTGTGTTACTATGTTTCTGGATGTGTTGATCAGATCTCTCTGAATCTTAGCAGAATCTTTTCTCTCTGTCATTTTCTCTGCCATCTGCTACAGCTGCCTGGGAGAATGGGACGTGGAAATCACTACACAATTTTGCATTATTAAAGGAAGACCAAAGTCTTGCTTTTGTGGGCATGCTGGAGAGTAAGCGTGCAAACACAACACACTTGTGCACTACTACATAGCGCAGAAAGAGACGCTCCCTGCGTAGTAAGTGATAGCCTCATGCTAAAGAGCCTTCGGTGGACTGTAGGAAACGGGCTTCCTTGTTCGTACCACCAGTTTGGTTCGGATTGGAAACTTTAAGTTTTCCTATATTTCAGTCTTGAATCCTGATTATCAGATGGACTTGGCCTTCCTTTTAATTCTGGCCCTAAGTGTCATCCTGGAACTGAAATGTTTCGCTGCAATGTTATGTTCCTATGGACAATTCTACCCACTATCTCACTTCCACCAATTGTGGTTTTCAGCTGCTTGCGAAGCATTCTGCATAGGGATGCTGAGACAAAGACCTCTGAGCATCGGTGCTGTTGGAAATGCAGGGAAAAATACTTGAATGCATGAAAGGTCATGGGTTTGCTCTCGGTGTTCAGGTTGTCTACAACAATCAGCTGAGTTATGAATTCATCATTCGGTCCTTGCCCCGATGTATGCTTCACCTTGTGAACTCAGGTAGCCGCTTTCTGGTCTACAAGATTGTGCTCATTTCATACCAACCTAATAAATCTCGAGCACACTGGAGTGGAGGGAATGAGGATTCCATTTAGTCATTTAGTCAAAAATGTCAGTCCTGTGCCTCTGTCTTTGACTGCTCCTTCACATCTACGAAATTTCAGTCAATCGAACCTTTCCTTAAGCAAAAAGTAGCTGGGAATGAGGGTGCCTTGCCAAAGCCTAGTGTCAGATCATAGTATAGTTCTTCTGTTTACTAATATACTTGCTATGGTTTCACTGCTGTATTGAAAATAATCAGGAAGAGGCAATTAATGATTTCCTTTTCAGCTGTGTAATAATGAACTAGATGAGAAATATTTTGATATCACAAGACACTGGTGGCCATGGAGACAAACATAGTCCTTAAGCCAAGCTTTTAAATACTTTCTTAAGAAAAAAGCCCAGTATTTTACTGGCAAGTGACTTGTGTTTCCAGGCTTGCAATTTTACAACAAATCAGTCTTGGAGAACATTATTTAATTTGCTTTTACAACTAATAGTCTATATGAATAAAGTTGTGGGGGGTTGCCTACATAGTAATTTTATTTTTATTTTTTAAGACGTGAACATTTACAGAAAAGATAATTGCTTTAATAATATTTTTATCTACCCCCTTTAGATGTCATTTTATACCAGGCGGTCCATCATGAACAATTGAAAAAGTTGTGCATAAGCAGTAGAAAACATTGCTCTAATGGTTGATGTCATTTCTCACTAATGGCCAACCATAGCTCAGTTCATACCACCAAGAGAATGCTGAAGTCACCGCTCTAAGGTTTTGTGAAGGAGCTTCGGCTCCCTCGTTTATCGTGTTTATAAAAATGTTGCACAAATATAAACCATAGCTGTTTGAAAACATTTTTTCTCTTCCTTCTTCAGATACTCTCTTGTAGGTCTCAGCTAAAGCTCAAAGAGCAAATTTCTTTTTCCAGATGCTCGGGCAGCTCTAACAGCTCTGACAACCTTACAGCTCCTCTGAGTACAGTGCATCTGCTCAGCCATTGAAGTCGTCCTGCCTTTGCAGGTTCCTGAAACTGGAAAGCTGTGGTAAAGCTGTGGTAAGGCTTTTGTCTCCAGACCTCACCAGCGAGCGGACTTGCTGCTCTGCCCTGGCCTTTACAACCTTCGAAGGCCCGTATGCAGCAACCCCCAGTTGGGACAGCTGCTCATCAGCCTTTCCGGAGATTTGCTGCTTTTGTGCTGGCTCCTTGCCCAGTCGTGAATGCAAAACCTGAGGCCTGTGCTCCTGTTCCATTTAAACAGGCAAACTTCCAGCTGTGAATACACTTCCGATTGGTTTCATTTCAAGTGCCCAATTATCTTTTAAGGTGAGGCAGAAGAAATAATTTGTCTGAAGTGCTAAGACTCTTCTTAAAGGCTCTTTACTGAAAATAAGGCTGTAATCAGCAGTTACTGGCGTAGCGTTGTGCTGCAAAAAGGAGATAGGTTCAATCTCCTCTGCTTGTTGGAAAGCTGAAATGAATGGAGGGGTGTCCTCTGAAATAAAGGACAAAGGGTTGATCCTTCAGTTGCCATTGTAGTTTCAGTTTGTACTGTGACAGGGCCTGTGTTATTCTGTAACGTGGCTGATCTTGATAGGCAGGTAGGATTTAATCTTCACCACAAATTGAAACTTGGTTTTTGCTCTGGTAGGTTGTTGCAGGTTGCAGTGGAGGAGACGTCTCACTCCTCCCATGTGCTGCGAGGCAGTGGGTCTGGTTTACAGCGGTGAAAGGGGAGGCACAGCGACACCAGCTGCTAGGGGACGGGCAGGTAGCGTGTGCAGGGTGAACCCTGAAGGAGTTTGGATGCTGAACTTCAATCTGTTTTATGTCAGCTAATTTCTAATGTAGTTTAAGAAGTATCTTGAGTTTTTTTCTTGGGCTGCTTGTAATGCCAATAAAACTACTACTCTAGCTGCAATCACACTAGCCAAGAACATCCATTTGCACGTGATCGGGGTGGACTATTATATGCAGCATGGTGAAATGCTGGAGGAAGAGAGAAAGTGAGGACAACCAGGTGTTGCACTGCAAGTGAAATGTGAGTAGTCAGCATAGGAATTGCCACTGAATTTGTGCTCCTGAAGAAGTTTATTTTGCAACAAGGCATAGAGGAGAAGGGGATTTTGGAACATGGCAGAGCCTTCGTAATCACCCTTTCTATCCTCAGAGGGGGAGAAAGAGCTGATGAAATAAAATCTTATCTCTAAAAAAAATCAGAATTTCTTCTTGTAAGTGATGCAAACTTCATAATTCTGTTGGTGACTGTAGGCATGGCAAACCTTTTACTATACAGAGGGAGGGACGAATAGAGTTCCTAACAGAAGTACATCTTCATGTGCACACGTGTTCAGTTTCAGGTTGAAGATTGTTATTTAATTTCACCAATTATTTATCCTGCTGTAATTCCATTTAGATTGTAGAGAGTTAGAGACTGTTAGTTTTGTACGTGCCTTTGCAGCACGTTTCTTATAGCCACGTATATGAACGTATGAAATATCATTGTGATAATAACGCGCACAGAGATTATTTTGGGACTTCTTAAAGAGGAGGCGAACAGAGCGGGGAAATCAGAGCGGTGCCAGAGAAAGGAATAACGACAGAATCCAACTAAAACTGCAAGGGGAAGCCAGTTAGACAGAATGTAAATTTGCATGGTGGAATTTGGCAAAGACGCTAATGGTAATGCTGCTTCTGCTGTGAGATGCTGCAGAAGGCTCTTTTTCTATGATTTTATAATGATTGGCATCCCGTCGCAGATTTTGTCTGAAGATTGGTGCCTCTCTGCACCCTTCCTCTGTGGCATGATACTTTATAACACTTTATAAGAAGTCTGATTTAGTATTGGCTCAGAAGGAAGACTGCCATTTCATGAGTAACCAGCAGTACCGCTTTCTTTAACATCTGGGGTAGATTTGCAAATCTTGGACAAGTTTGCTGACTGTGATGGAATAACTATGGGATGCACATTTGCATTCTTCTGACACTCCTGGGGAAAAGAAGTAGAGAGAACACAAAACGGAAGGTGACCTACACTTGAAATGAAAAAAAAACCCAAACCACAAATCCAAACAACCCCACCCCCACTAGTCAAAATAAAACAACAAAAAAAACCCCAACACAATAAAACAAACTACTTTAAAAAAAAAAAAAAGGCAGAAGTACAAAAAAAAGGAAAAAGAGCAACAGAGAGGCTGATATGGAAAGCTACTGAAGTACTCTCCTGAATACCTCAGCTAGGATGTTATATGAGTTTATAATGACTGGGCAAAGGAACACACGAGCCAGGAGAACTCCATATGTTGGAGATTAGAAAAAGCAAAGCCAGTGAGTCTGACAAAAATTCATTGAGCTGTGTGTGAAAAAGACCAAACCCCCCCCATGTTTGGTGACTTATGTTAAAAGATCATGGAGGGAACATAGAAATCCTGTATAGTATGATAGAATGTAAATTAAGGAGACTCTAGATACGGTCTAGCTTTGAAGGAAATATTATGCCTATTTTGGATGAGGTTGGAGTAATGTCAAATGAGAGGTGGTGGAAGAGCGCACGGTTCTAGGAGACCTGAGTAATCCCTATTCCAGAACATTGAAAGAAGGGCTCTATAAAACTGACAATGCATAGGAAGTCTTCCTGTCACATCTGACGTTTGTGGATTACAATCTCTGACTGGAGAAAAGCAAACTTGTTGAATAATGAGATTGAGGAAAAAGGAGGAAAAAAAGAGGTGACTCAATCTGGATTTCCACACCTCACCAGCGTGCGAGGTCTTGAACACAGTTCTTGTAGGAAGACTGCTCTCAAACACATCCGTGCTTCTTCATGGTGATATCAGATGGGCAGTGTAACTGATGAACTGTATAAAATAGGAGAAGTTTTGTTCTTAACTGGTGAATGCACAATTAAATCTCATTCCTATTATTCCAGTCCACAAGATTATCGTAGACAGAGAACTGAGCAGCCCACTCTCTTCCTCAGCGTTGACAAAAGGTGCAATTTTGTGTACCCGTCCATCTGGTTCTTGCAGCGAGGTCAACGATAAAAATATTCAAGATGAAAGCGCACAAAGTGGAATAAAAGGCAAGATCAATGATCTGTGATGAAACCACAGCAGAATGGCTTTCTTTTTATTGTTGCCACTGTTATTAAAATAATAGCAGGGATGTGCTCCCTGGGTTTAAGCACCACATTTGAAACAGAGAGCCTTAGAAAACTTGTTTAAGGAAGAGATGCGAGCAATAGGTGCTAACTCTGAGCAATGAAGGTCCAATTAAATAGAAACGCTACACAAGGCTATTTTGAAACTGGAATTCTTGCCTCTTCCTGCTGTGGCTTCATCACATGCTGATAGGGACACAAAATTGCATGTTTTCTCAACTCTTCAGAGGGGGTTGTTCAGTTCTCTTGTGGACCGGAATAATGGGAATGAGATTAAACTGTGCATTCAGCAGTTAAGAACAAAACTTTGTTATTTTATACAGCCCATCGGTTGCTGTGCCAATCTGATAGGACTGTGAACAAGCCTAATGCGTTCTAGAAAAGTGCTGGTATCATCGTGAGGCACTGGTAACGGCTCAGCCAGCGGATTGTCTGTGTTTCTGGTTATTAGAAATAAATGCTTCCGCTTGAATGAGAAGAGGTGCAGAACAGGGATGGTGAGATGACTACAGAAATAATGACAATTAAAAAAAACAACAAACCACAGACAAGCCAAACCCCACAAATAAAGCCAAAACTCCCAACAAACCAATATTCCATGAGAGGAAATTTTAAAAATCAAGCTTACCTTGGCAAAATGAAGACTTTAAAAGAAATATGATTTGATAAACACATTTGGATGTTTAAGCATTTCTTCTCCCTTCCTTGGTATCTGAAATGAAATCAGGGAACAGTAAATTGTTGTGCACAAATTCAAAGTGGACATTTTTAGGATTTTGGACCAGGAGAGAAATTATTTGCAACACCCTGCCATGTAAGGACAGGGCAAAGAATCTGTTATTACATCAGCATGGAAGTTTGTACTTAGGAAATGACCAGAAATGAGTTGAGCACATCTCCAAAGCGAGGACTTGGAAAGAGACTTCAGAAAAGTCTATTTTTGCCCTGACTGGGTTCGTTATTTGGTTTCTGACATTCTACCAGAATGTTGGATTAGGGTTTAAGGTCACTCTTTTGAGACCAGGACGAGGTTTCAGCTGAGTTTGATGTGGAAGGACCTGCACAGCGCATGTTTGCAGGGTGGGTGGATGTTGGGCCTTGTCTCCCCCAGCAGAGGAAGGTGAGCACCTCTCTTGGGGTGCAGTTTACGTCAGTCAGCTGCTGAAATTCCGCCCTGGTACAACCCCAGACCTAAGCTGCCATGGGAGCTGGCAGCGCAGCAGGTGGCTGTGTCCTCTCACAGGTGACCCCGATTCTGCCCGAAGGCCAATCACTGGAGGCAGGGCGGGTGAAGAAAATGCTCCTGATGGCTCTGGAGTCTCTCAGGATGCCACCACTTGAGGGCCACTGCCAGAACCAAGGAGGGACAGGATGCCTGGTGAAGGGCAAGGAGGGTGGCAGTGCCTCTGATCAAATCACAGAATACCAGGTTGGAAGGAACTTTATGGTCCAGCCTTTCTAGAAAAGGCGGCTCAGCTGAATCTTGAAAGTGTCCAGTGTTGGGGAATCCACCACTTGCCTGGAGAGACTATTTCAATAGCTGAGTCTCCTTGTGAAAAATTTTCCTTGTGTCTCCAATCAGAATCTCCCCAGCAATAATTTGTACCTATTACCCCTCATCTTTTCCATGTGACTTCTTGTACAAATGGAGTCTCCATCTTCTTTGTAGCCACCCTACTGGAACCTGGTGATAAATTCTCCTCTAAACCTTCTTTTCTCAAGGCTGAACAAACCCAATTCTCTCAGCCCTTCCTCACATGGCAGCTTCCCTGTCCTTTGATCATCTTTGTGGCCCTTCTCTGGAGCCTCTCCAGCCTGTCCACATCTTTTTTGTACAGCAGGGACCAAAACTGAACAGTGTCCCAGGTGTGGCCCGACCAGCGCTGAGTAGAGTTGGGTAATGACTTCTTTCTCTCTGCTGGTGCTGCCCTTGCTGATGCAGCACAGCAGCCTGTTGCCTTTCTTTGCTGCAGCTGCACAGTGTTCACCCATATTGACCTTGTTGTCCACTAGGACCTCCAAGTCCCTTTCCACAGAGTNGCTGAGGGCGGCGGCGATTTCCTTTCCTCCAGCGGCTGCCCCGAGGCTGAGGAGATTAAGCAGGTGCAGGCTGGGGCTTTTCGGGGCTGCCGGTAGCGGAGGCGGTGTGGGTGCGCACCCTCCCGGGCCCGCGGCCTCTCCCCAGGGACTTCGGGAAGCAGCTGCAAGGGCGGCTTCTCGGAAGGAGCGGCCGCCGAGCCACCTTTGAGGGCCTCTGCATAGGGATGGCCTTGGAGGCTTTTAGCGGTGCTGAGGAGGGCCAGCAGGCCCAGAGAGCGTGGTGGTTGTGCCTGGTGCTGCTGCCTTGTGTCCGTCCTCTGGGAGGTTCCAGCTCCTTAAGTTTACCACAGCTTCTTTTCTTTTTTTTTTCTTTCTTTTTTTTT
>VWZK01018232.1:0-29842 GCA_013396935.1 Baryphthengus martii | reverse complement strand
CCTCATCTTTTCCATGTGACTTCTTGTACAAATGGAGTCTCCATCTTCTTTGTAGCCACCCTACTGGAACCTGGTGATAAATTCTCCTCTAAACCTTCTTTTCTCAAGGCTGAACAAACCCAATTCTCTCAGCCCTTCCTCACATGGCAGCTTCCCTGTCCTTTGATCATCTTTGTGGCCCTTCTCTGGAGCCGCTCCAGCCTGTCCACATCTTTTTTGTACAGCAGGGACCAAAACTGAACAGTGTCCCAGGTGTGGCCCGACCAGCGCTGAGTAGAGTTGGGTAATGACTTCTTTCTCTCTGCTGGTGCTGCCCTTGCTGATGCAGCACAGCAGCCTGTTGCCTTTCTTTGCTGCAGCTGCACAGTGTTCACCCATATTGACCTTGTTGTCCACTAGGACCTCCAAGTCCCTTTCCACAGAGTTGCTCCCCAGCTGGGTAGACCTCAGTCTGTGCTGCACTCCTCTACTATGTTTTCCCAGATGCAAGACGTTATGCTTGTCTTTGCTCAAGTTCATCAAGTTGTCTTTAGCCTGCTCTTCCAGCCTGGGCAGGTCTTCCTGCAGGGTGGCTCTTCTTTCTGAAGTGTCCGCTTCCCCACTCATTTGGGGCTCAACAACAAACTTCATCAGGGTTACTTGTGAAATATCAAGCAGCAGCGGGCCCAGTCCCGCTCCGTGGGGTACCGCACTGCTGCCAGGCTGCCACTTTCAAAACGAGCTATTTACTGCCAGCCTCCGGGCGAGGCCCGTTAGCCAGCTCGCCACCCACCGCTGGGCTGGACCCTACCGACATCCGTGTCGCTAGGAGCGAGGCTGCGGGCAACGCCTCAGCCCTCCCCGGGCCGNGGCTTTTAGCGGTGCTGAGGAGGGCCAGCAGGCCCAGAGAGCGTGGTGGTTGTGCCTGGTGCTGCTGCCTTGTGTCCGTCCTCTGGGAGGTTCCAGCTCCTTAAGTTTACCACAGCTTCTTTTCTTTTTTTTTTCTTTCTTTTTTTTTTTCTTTCTTTTTCTGTATAGAAATAAAATGTAAATAACTCGTCCTGAATAATAGTTTAAAAAAACCCTGCAGCTGTGAAAGTAGAATATAAAACAGTTTCAATAAGGATAAGAGTTGGTTTATACCTGAGTTTTTAGGGTACTGTGTGTGTTCATAAGGGCTATCTTGTTTTAAAGTGTGTTTTCTTTATCTGCTTACTTATACAAACCGTATTTTAATTTCCTAAGCATGATAACAAAGAGATGCTGTGCTATGCAATATTCCATAGTTTCTTGTTGTTCTGTTTTTTTCAATAGGAAGAGAGAACCATCTTTTTGCTTGTTTGTTTAACGCAATAGGTATGGTTAAAATAAAAGCTGATGATTACCTGTGTACATAGGTTTTGTCTGAGTCCTTACAAGAGCTTTGAAGGAAGTAAAAATATTTTTCTTTTTTAGGGTGTCTGCAAACAGAAGTGAATTAATACCTCTGGTACTTTTAATTGCAAGCAAGATGAAGATCCCCTCTTTGCTGCTGAGGTTCCCTCATTGTTATTTCTCTAGAAGAACTCATTTCATGAACTTCCACTTCGCTTCCAGAGCAGATTTCCTGTGCGTTGAATCTCTTAGGCCAGTGCACCCCTATCATCCAAAATGGATATGCTCATCTAACAGTTTGAGGAGAGAGCTGAGTCAACAAGCACCCCCCGACCAGGAGACAGAGGGACTTTCTGACAGAGAACAAAGACTGGTAGACAGACTCTACAGTGGACTGATCCAGGGTCGTAGAGCCTGTTTAGCAGAAGCCATTACACTTGTAGAATCAACTCAGAGTAGGAAGAAGAAAATAGCCCAAGTGCTCCTTCAGAAGGTATTATCCTACCACAGGGAACAAGAAAAGTTAAATCAAGGAAAACCACTTGCCTTTAGAGTGGGTTAGTCCTTTTATGTCTGTCAGTAGTTGCTTTGATGGAATTACAGTCCTCACTTCCCGTTATCACTGTTGTTCTTTAAGCATCTTGGATCCTTGGGTTCTTGTGGTTTGTAACCAATCTAGGTCAATGCTGTTGTCCAGCAGAATTATGGCTTGAACTGGAAAATCCTTTTTTAAAAAGCTCTAGATGATTGTTATTTCTTGGGGGGGTGTTATTAGTGGGACTTTATTGGTAATTATTATAAACTGAAATGTTAGGTAGTCTGCAGATTACTACCACCTATTATCTGTGCTTAGATTAGGGAAGGATGTAGTTAAGCAGACCTGATCTTTTTCCCAAACAACACATTTTCTTGAATCCTTTCTTCATTCTACAAAAGGAAAACCACCTATCTTCCTGTTTTATGACCTGACTTTAAAGCAGCCTGCTTGTCAGATGAGGAGACTTGAACCTGGTTCTCTGGGGAACTATAAAGTATTTCTCTGTTGCTAAGAGATGGGTTAGTAAAGTATGTCACGCCCAGCTGTCATCTCTCACAAAGGTAGTAGTAAGAATTTGGGCATAGGAGTGAGAAATGTTGGGTGCTAACATTGAGATAACGACTCTTCAAGGTAACGTCTTTTGCTTGTAGAATGTTTCTTTTATAAGTGGTTAGTAAATCTGGAAAAGCCAGATTTAGGATATGTCATTTTTTTTTCAGTTCTGAAGAGTAAGTTGGTGTAAATAAACTTATTTGGAGAAGAGGAAATGGGGCCAGATAACTCCAATGTTAGGTTGGTGCAGGTGAGGTGAGGGGTGGTGGAGTGAGTGCTGCTGCATTGAGTGAGCCAAGGGAGTGTGTTTCAAGACACTTAAAATTGCTCAGCTGGGTGTATCAGTTGTGACACTGTTAAATTGTACATTGTTATCAACTTAGATGTGGATGGCTTTCAAGTGATGTGTTCATTATTGATTAGATTAACAGAATGTTTTTCTCTTCTTTCTATGATTATTTAGGGTTGTCTGGTCCCCCTGGTGCTGGGAAATCAACTTTTATAGAATGTTTTGGGAAAATGCTTACAGAAAGAAGATACAAAGTGTCTGTGTTGGCTGTAGACCCTTCTTCTAGTACAAGTGGTGGTGAGTGCAAATTAAAGTTTGAGTCAGGTTTCTAACACCTTTTCAACTATAGGAGTATTTCTCTGAGCCAAGTGGAGGAGAATTTGGGGTCTCTAAAAGTAAAACATTAAAATTAAATATTGTAGCAACTTTTCAGTTTTTCCCCATGCAAAACTGAGAAGGATGTATCGGTGTCCTAAATTTGTTAGGTTTGCTCTTTTCCGGTGTTTGAATGTTGCCTTACAACTTTTTTTTTGTCTGAAAGTTTAGATAGGTGCATTTTTTCCTCTCTAGTTTTGTTTATTTATTTATTTATTTATTTCCCTGTGAATGAAGATGAGAAAGCACATCTTAAATTTCAACAGTGTTAATGCTGATGGCTGGACAGGAAGCATATGCTAATTTAAAACTAATATTTAAAGGATCCAGACATGTAGACCAGGTTGGATATTGGAGCATTTGTTAGTTCTTTTCAATAGGAATTTTTGTTGACTGTACTGATTTCAAGGTCTCCTGATGCAGTATCGCTGACCATCTTTCTGACTTGTAGTATGATTTTTTTTTTTTCTAAATTTGTGTATGGCTGTAATCTGTCCCTCCCAAATAAAAAATTATAGGGTATTATAGCCTGACCATGTCTGATTAATAGTATCTCTAACATAAATTAAAAGAATTGATCATCTCTTATCTTTTGACATGTGCATCATGCATGCAGGTCTCACTGAAGCCAATTTAAAGTTTGTATGAATAAAATGCAGGCAGGGATGCATGTCACATTTCTTCAAATTAAAAAATCCATTGTCTCGTCGTATCAGAATCATAAGACAGAAATTAGTCCTTTTGGACAGAGATAACAAAGATTTAATTGCATGGCCTGCTGCGTACAGGCCTCAAAAAAACATTCAGAAATTGTAGCATTCATTCTGATCTAGAACAAATTCTTTATATTTGGTAGCAGTAAGGTCTGCTTATCAGGCCTTTCCAGCTTGGCAGAACCACCAGTCAGCAACTTCTAGGAAAAGAGCAACTGTAAGCAGGATATTCTTATTTGACTGACTTCATCCAAGAGATCTGTCTTTCCTCATTTCGTAATGGGAGAGAGAGAGGGAGATTTAACTGGTTTTTGCTTTTGAAATGATTCAACATTAAATGTTTAAGGTTCTCTGTTGGGTGATAAAACGCGGATGACTGAGTTGTCAAGGGACATGAATGCGTACATCAGACCGTCTCCGACCAGTGGGACACTGGGAGGTGTAACAAGGACCACAAATGAAGCCATTTTGCTGTGTGAAGGAGGAGGCTACAATGTTGTTCTCGTGGAAACAGTAGGTGTGTGCTTAAGGTTTTCCTTTAATTGTCCTGTATCCACTATTGCATACTTTCGTCCTTGCTTTTGCACATGCTTTCGTGGGTGCTGGTTGAAAATGAATTTCCACTCTTAATTTTCTGGTCCTATATGTTTTGTAAAAACCAGTGTTTTGTAAAAGCTGTTGTGTTTCCTGTTATCTTTGTTTGTTAGTGGGATTTGTTCATGGCACAATACTGGGGTCTGTCATGATTACTGTCATTAATGTAACTGCAAGTTTGCAATAGGTGGTGAACTCTGGATTTAATTTTTTTAGGTGTGGGTCAGTCAGAATTTGCTGTGGCTGATATGGTTGATATGTTTATATTACTGCTACCACCTGCGGGTGGAGATGAATTACAGGTATTTTTCAGTTTCTCTTATTAAGTATTACCTAGAACTTGAAAAAGAAAATGAAATCTGAGCTGTAGTATCTGTGCAGGAAGTCCATGTCAATAGTGTTTTGTAAATCACACTACTACTTTTGGAGCATTTCAGTATCTTTCGGTACCTGATCAATTCCTTGCAGAGTTAGGATCTGATATCCTCCCCTGCCCTGATTTTGGAAGTATTAGAATGTAAAATGTTGATACCCTCTGACTTACTTTGGCCTATTTACTAGTTACAATGTAATTTTCTACACATGAAAGAGGTTATCTTGTAATCTCTGACATCCATGGTTAGCGCTCTTGCATCAAAACAGAGTAATGGCAACGTCTGTTGGTACTCCTCTTGCATGGCTAGCACAGACACAAAAAATTCAGTCGGAGCCACCAGAAGCTAGCGTAGCATTTTAACCTGCTTTTTGTGACATATCAGCATGTCACAGTCCTCCTGAGCATTCATGGTTTCTCTGCACGTTCCATTTAGGGTATCAAACGGGGTATCATCGAGATGGCAGATGTAGTTGCTATAAATAAAGCCGATGGTGATTTGATCGTGCCTGCGCGGAGGATACAAGCCGAGTACATTAGTGCTATGAAGTTGCTTCGCAAGCGCTCAAAGGTTTGGAGACCAAAGGTTTGTGTGCTTCCCTATGGTTTCTTGAGGTGTTTGGGTGTGGTTTTGTTGGAGGGGGTTGGAGTTTTTTGTGGTTTGGTTTTTTTGTTTTTTTTTTTTTCATTTCCCCACCCCACCCCTGAAAGTGTGCTGAATGAGTTGGGATTGTTATCATCTCCTGGAGTCTCCCCAGGCTCTTAAAATAATTTCAGTTCTGTTGTTTAGTTCTGCACTGAAGTTTCTGCACGAGTGAGAAAGTTGATAGCTGCTGTTTCTGTTTCGTCTCTGATCTCAGAGTTTACCCCAGGAAACACTGTGCAAAGCCAGTCCCGCTCCCCATGATTTCTACCCTGAGCTGCAGTCTCAGCACTAGCAGACCTATTGCTTAGCCTCAGGAATGGTACAAACGTGTCCTGCATCTCTTAAAATATCCCATAAGGTGTTTCTCCATCTTTTATGAAAGCCTGAGATTGTTGCTTCACTTATTCATGTGTTTTCCTTTTTTGCTTTTATTTTTTTTAAATTTCTTGTGTCATAGAAGTTCTTGGGCAAGAACCTCATCTGCTTGTATATGCAAAGTCTAGATTATCGGAATTCTCATCCCGTGGACCTTTAATTTTAATGCAGTATTTCATCTATTAAAAGGTTGTGATAAATTACTAAGGAAAAGATTCAGTACTAGTTTTTAATATGTGTATATAAAAAAAAGCACACACACTCTCTCATTCTCTTTCTTTATATATGTCTATATATATAAAGGAGGTTTGCTCTACCCTGGTGTTAAAATTGACTCATTGAATTAAGTTTAAATCAGCTGGGCTGCTTGAGGGGTAGGTGCTGTATCCTATCCATTAGATTGGGGAAAGAGAGAGACTGAAAAAAAAACCCACAACAACAAAACAACCCCAAAGCTTCCATTTAAAAGATGTTGGACATCTGAAATATTTTTGCAAAATGAATTTGTAGTCTGGAAAGCAAATGCAAAAAATTGTCGAAATACCTCCTTTCTGGAATATTTTAAGTGCAAAAGAGTAGCTACCAGAACATATCTACCAGAATATGTAATTAATTCCACCGTTTTACTTAAATGTAATGCTGTAGCTTGTAGCTAAAGGACTCATTAAAAATTCTCGCTCATTATACAAGCAGTTGGACAAGGCTTATTTATCCCAAATACTGTGCGTCTACTTAGAGTTGGTAGAATCCCAATTTTGAGATCTTCGGGGTTTATTTTTTTTTTTTTAAAAAAAAAATAGGAAGCAGCACAGACTTGCTTAGAGCTTCATGAAGTGAATGTATTGAACTAAGCTTACCGTGCACATTTCTTAATTTTCATGTAGTCCACCCTCAAGCCCAGTAGCTACTTAGCTTTAAAAAAAATCTTCTGGATCCAACAGGTAATGCGCGTCTCTGCCAAAACTGGAGAAGGCATCTCAGATATGTGGGATAAAATGACAGAATTCCGTGACGTCATGCTCACCAGCGGTGAGTTGATTGCCAAACGACGGAGACAGCAGAAAGTGTGGATGTGGAACCTCATCCAAGAAAATATGTTGGAACATTTCCGGAGTCACTTGGCAGTCAAGGATAAGATTCCACTTCTGGAAGAAAAAGTTCTTAGTGGTGTCTTGTCTCCTGGACTGGCAGCCGACCTGCTGCTGAAAGCATTCAAAGATGGTCTCTAAGCATTATATTCTGTTCTGTTCTTGTGAAGTGCTTTATGTAAACAGGATCATTAAATACAGTTTAACTGTATGTGGGTTCAAATGTTTTACTACAGCAAACTTTAATAGAACACCTCTGCAGTAGTCTGCAAAAAATACTTTAGAATTCTTTATATGCAAAGATTGTGACAAATCCAAACCCTCACTCAGAGGTCACTACAGACTATAGTGGTAAAAGTAAATTTCAAAGTCATCTGTCTGTACACATCATAGGTCTGTTGATCAAAAATGTTTTTTGGGAAAGTGGGAGAAGAAGGCTTGTGGTGGTGCAGTTTTATTCTAATTATGGGACCACCTTAGAGAAGCTGACACTGCATCTTTCCATTCTAACATAGCATCAGCTGTTGTCTCTATGGATTGCTTTTTTTTCCCCCTCACTTTGAGTGACAGCAAGAACACTGGACCCCCTGCAGCACCTGACCCCGCAGTCTTATTTTAAATAAATTGTACATATATAAATAGAATATAGTGGTGTTGGGTCCCTGTTTGGAAGCTATAGTTAGTTATTGTACGCTAGGAGAATGGAACTTTAACCATCCCGGTTTCTAAATAGATGGTTTAATACAAAAGGAAAATTTAGTTGGACTTTTTTAAACGCAGACATCAAATGGCACAAATGTCATCCATGGTGATTTAATAGCAAATGTCTTTATACTGGAATAAGTGATCTCTGCTAATAATGGTTTGAGTTTTTAGCATTCAAATAAAATGCCGAGTTGTGTTTGGGTTTGGTGTTTTTTTTTACTCCTCTTGTAGAAGACATAACCGCTTACAACCAACAGTACTTTTAAAAAAAATTATTTTCATTGAGAACAAATCTGAAGGAAGCATTTTCCTAAGCCATGATCTGGAAAGCAGAACTCATCTGATGCCTGCTAAATGTGGAGGGTAAAGTGGAAAAATGCTGATTTTTTGGAGACCTAGCTGGAGATTTTGTGAGTCTGTTACTTATGTGACTTGACTGTAAAAAAAAACCAACAAAAACCAAAAAAACCCACAAACATTGGAGGTGATAATTTTTATAGCCTTGATTTTTCTGGGCACATGCATAAAAGGTATGGTGTTCTTAATTTTTGTTTTAGATCAGGTCCACCTCTTTAGCTTTCTAAGAAGTATGTGTTTCACACAGTGTTTGAGTTCTGGCAACCCAAGTCTGATTTTTTGAAACAATTCCAGGATAGCAATACATTGATTTACTTAAAGCCTCTTTCTTTTTGCCTATTCTTTTCTCTTCTCTTCCTTCCCCTCCTTCCAGTTTTTATAGTATGTTTCTAATGAAGTTTACTTTTTCCTAATAGGCCTCTGTGCTTCAGAATTTTGATTCCTGAGTAGGTATAATTTGGCAGCTATCAGAAAAGGTGAATGATTGTAGAAAATACTGAGGGTTTTGTATCCTTTGATTTGTCAAAGTGGTACAAATTAATGCAGATTAAACCTCCATCCTCAGTGCCAGCATTTCAGTTATTTTTATCACTGCTATGGTGTCTGAATAATTGTCTGTGTATTTTTACTCTAAAAACATGAAGCATGACTAGAAAGTAGAAGGCAAAGTGCAAGGAGAAGTTAAAATACTTTGTAGTTAAAAGCAGTGATCCCCACCTATGTTTGTAGTGAAATATTCATGAAGAGCGTTGTGGTGTTCTGTGGGACGTATGGCTCAGGCATTTCTTTGTTTAGAAATTTTGCACCATTGTAGCAGTTTTCCATCATATAAACTGTCACATGTTCAGTGCTCTGACCCTTCTTACTCCAATTTCTTAAACTTTGCATCCCAAATGATAGGATTGTTGCAACCGCATATGTGACATTTACAAGGTGGCAGGAGCACAGCAACTTTGTTAGGAGCATGCCCAGTTGTGAAAAAAATGTAGCACTTCGTTTCTTTTCTATTTAAAACCAGTCTCTTGAATATGACAGAAAGCGCCCCAAACCAAAAGCAATGTCTTCTGTCCTTTCAGCTTTAAAAATTCACTGTATTTTGATGGTACCTAGTAGAAGAAATGACAGTCAGATAGAAAATAGGTTAATAATATCAGCAACATTTTGACTGGTGGGTTCTCGGCTTTGTGATAGTCCTTCTGTTTCAGGTGATGCTTTTAAGTGGACATAATTTGCTTATCTATTAGATCTAAACCCTTATTATTGTCATTACTTTTGTCAGGAGTTCCTGGTTTCCTTGTCTGTTACAAGTGAACTGTCAAGCAAGTAAAAGAGAACCTGCAGCCTTGTTTAAATGATGGCTGCTCAAGCACAATACGTTTTACCCCTTCTTCAGGATGTTTTCTGGACACAGATCTGTTCATCCGCTCAAGCCATGGACCATCATTATTTTTGCATTTTATTGCTTTTTTTAAAGAATCCTGAATTTACTAATGAACTCTTAGCAGAAGACAGTACAATGGCTTAAGCAAGTTCTACTTGTCATTCAGCTACATTTTATTTTTAAAGTAGAGCATTGAATGAAAACCAGATTTGCTTTCTTTATATCTTCGTTTGTGGCTCAGGCTTCAGTAGACAGAGAATCCCCCTTATACTGAAAAGAGTCTTCAGAAATGGCACAATAGATAAGGGTCCTTGCTTTGTTTTGCAGTGACTTCCATGCAAATTGAAAAGTTGTACTGCACAAACTATGACCTGAGGCTCACATGTGAGAACCAAGTTCTTTTATAGGTTGCAAAATTTTGCCATGACATGTTCTGGAGTTAATTGCTATTCAATTAATTATGCAGTTTCGTTTATGTCCTCATGGGCTGGGGAAATGCATTGTGTTCAGAAGGGCTGCAGCGCTTCAGCTCTACCAGCTGCAGGATTTCCCAAGATAGGAAAGAGCATTTCCAGCTCATCATTTCTTGCTCTATGGGATTAAGTGGGGTAAAATGCATTAAAATATTGTCATTCAAGTAAACAGGCTTCTGGAAAAAGATAGTAAACAAATCTGTTGAGTAGGATGCTGACATATTCTTAGTTGCTAGAGTTGTTAAGTTGCTCTCATGTTAACATTTAAAACCACAGCTACTGCAGAACAGTATGAGAAAATAATATAACTTTATGAGAAAATAACAGCATTAAGTTTGTAGCTAGAAGTAGGATAAACTGTTGGACAAATTGATACGGGAGGTAAGGAGCAAACTTCAGATACACCAACTCTGTGTCCTGCCAAGTCGTGTGGCTGTACGCAAGTGTGAAACTTTTCCCCAGGTCCCCGGGTAGTAGGTGTTGCTGGTGTTTCACAGCTGGAAAAACAGGTGTGGTGAGAGCAAGTGATTTACCCAGGACTCTGAAACAGGTCAGTAGAGTATAAAGGTAACAGTTCAGTAGTCTTTACTCTGACCCCCATATATATTTACGGCCATATTACTTAAGATTGGAAAAATGCTCTTAGCAAGTTTATGCTCTCAGTGTGGCTTAATCCTTTCCTATCTAATCTCTCTGTTTTCAGTGACAGGACACGGTGACCCCTTCTTGACTCCTGTTCTGCTGTAATGTCCTGCTTTAAGCAGTAGAAAACTTTTCCTTGATAACTAATCTGCGCTTATCTTTTGTAAATGCATTATTTCCTGATATGCATGCTTGTGCAGCCTTTACGTTCTCTTCACATACGTTGTTTATTTGTGAAATCTTCAGTGTGCTGACTGCCTCTTTGTGAGTCTTGAGATTTTGGGGCATGGAGGTTAAGCTAAAGAATATTAATGAACTTTTTTTTTTCCTAACCTTATGCAGTTCCCTTCCTAAAGTTTTCTTTCTTAATGTGGGAAGACACAGTCGTTGACTTGCTGTGTGCTGGTGTAAACATACTTATTTCCCCACTACTTTTCTTTACTCAGAGTGCTCTATTGCTTCTCCCTTAGGTGCACAGTTGGAACGTAAAATTATCTGTGAGTTTAAATTTAAAAAATAATAAATAGAAACTTAGTCCTTCCATAAGTATTTCTGCTGGGCTGTTCTAAAACAGATATCATTTGAAGAATGATCAAACAGAAGCTGATAAAACAGCATTTTAAAGAAAAATTGGTGTGTTCCCCTGGAACTTATGATTTGGACAATCAACAGTGTACAGGTTGTCTAGAAACACGTTCCTCTTCAAAACCAAGCTCAGATAACTCCATGGTCATATTCCTTACAGTTTATTTTAAGATAACCCACCCCTTATTAGAACATTAACATAGTTCATAGATTGAGAATAAAAATTTCAAAATTAAAAACTCAAGAGCAATTACAGTACCTGTTTAGAATGGAAGTATGATGGGGTGTATTCTGTTCTGTGCTGCCATACCAAGGTATGGTTTAGCTGGTGAACAACCAAGGGAAAGAGGAGCTGGCATTTATGGGAGAAGGTATGTTATAGAGCACCAAGAAGAATGTCCATTTTCTCTCCACTTTTTTTTTTTTCTTCCTCCCATGGGAACATAAGAGTTATCTTGAACAATTCACTGGCAAGCTGCAGAAACCGATGTGATCCACAGTGTTTGCTCTGAGAAGTTGATAAATTAAATGATAAATTCCATTTTCTTTTCTGTCTTTTGGATTTGTATGTTGTGTGGGACCAGTTTAAGGCAGACACTTATCCTTTGGAACCAGGTTGCTTTGTTTATGCTCTAGTGGGGAAGAGTTAGAAGTCCTTGTTGGTTGAATAAATGATTGTAAAGTAAAAAGCTTCACTTTTCAGAATGCGTTATGATTCCTGTATTTTTTCCTTAAAGTACCCTGGCAAAGAGAGTTCCTGCTATATGTTAGTTACTGTTTTCATTTTCTCTTACGTTTAGGTCTCTTTCACTGGTAGAGTAGCGTAAAAAAGCTTTAGTAATTTTTTTAATTGCTCAAATATTCATAAAGCTAATCAGGGATTAACCAAATTTTTACTTTGCTTCTTCTATTAAAAGTGACTGTTATAACCTCAAGATTATAACCTAAAGACTGTGATAACTTCAGGTGACTGAGCTGACTTGACCTGTGTCAGACTGGGATGTCTGGGGACGCGTAACATACGTATAGTGAGAAGATACTCTCATTGACTGTGTGGCTCGTAGCGTTACAAAGTCACGGCTCTAAAGGTTCCTCTCAGCCCTGAATCTATGGCACACAAACAGATCCTGTTTGTAGTTCTCTAATTGCAACCAGCGGAAGACAAGAGTAATGTTAGTTTTTATGACTTGTTGCTTAGCAGCACCGATCAACAAAAGTACAACCCTTTCTTTTCCTGTAACCTTGGTGAACCCAGGCTGGGACAGAGCTCACCAGCAGAAGGCAAGGATTTCTGAAGTCGTGCGAGACTGTTGTTCAGTGTCTGTTAGCAGCGTCCAACAGAAACCATCTCTTTGTGACCTCTTTGTTACCTTTGCCCTTTAGTCTTCTTTCTCATCAAACCTTGGAAGAAAACAGACACCATCCTAAGAAGGTGTGGAGGATGGGAAGTTTAGAGACAAGCCAACTGTGCTAAGATGTATCCTGCCACTTACGGGGAACAGGAGCTGAACTGGTTTCCAGGCTGTGATGTCAGATCCTCCTCTCATGGCAGGAGAGACAGATTTCAGCCACCACAGTAAGGATTATTCTTATTTAGAGAGGGATTCCCAGTATTTTGGAGTAGGCAAAATAATCATAAAGGAAAGGGAAAATAGGGTGCTAAGAATTTCCTGATTTAGGAAATCCTTCTTTTAGGAGGGATTTCACAAACTGAACTGGAAGGGATATTGAATGTGTTTGGAAGTGATTAGGGATCTGCACCGAACGTAGCTATAAAGACAATTCCCCCCCTCTCTCCACTGATTTTTTTTTTTTAATCTAATGAAGCCCGGCAAAGCCTGTAAAATAAGCGCAGAGAGAAAGTTGCTTGTTTCACCTTCTAAACTGTAAATTGTTAATCTAACTGGACAAAGGATCTTTACTGACATCACAAGCTCCAACAATTAATATGCCTTATGATATCAGAAGCTTGGACTAGGAGCTTTTACTATTACTGAAATGCGTGTCCTTTACTTCTAGATCTAAGCAGCAAGCAACTAAGTATTTGTTTACTTTTCCTGCCAAAAATGTCACCATCCTGAGACATCTATAAGCTTGTGGACATTATATGGAAAGAAAAAAAAAAAAAGCGATGTCTGTCTGCTGATTCTTTTTTCTTTTCCCCTGCTCTTGCCTCCACTGCTGTCTTCTCCCCTCTGTCCACACTTCAGGACTTGTTGATAGCTGTTAACAGCAATACAGGACAACATATTAAAGGTCAGCATGTGTTTCCCAAGCCTGGTATGCCCTGGTGTCCCTTCTCTTTTGAAGTTCAAAGAGAAACTCTGCTGTTCAGCTGGTAACACTCATGGACAGGACTAATATTGCTATAATCACACAGCTGAGATCAGATACTCATTCCAGAAACTGGTTTCTGTCCTAGGTGTCACATCAGAAACATGGTAAGTGTATGGTATCTGGCAGAGCTCACTCAAGTAAAATAAACAGCAAACTGAAATGTGAACTATGTTGCAAATATTGCTATTCTGATTTTTTTTTTTAATTGCACAAATCTTAACAAAGTGCTTTACCTGGAAATCCCAACTTCTAGATGAGACTAAGAATGACTTTCCATGCCCTTGCTTGTTGAACAGAGCAAATTTTGTTCACCAAAACAGGGGGTTTTTAATTTTGAGCTGTGAATACTGTTTGTCTCTCTGCATTGAGCAACAGCTACTCATACTTGATACCTGCAGGATTTAAAACAAGTAGCTGAAGTCACGTTCTTAACTTCTGATTTACAGGAGGAGAGAACTTAGGTCAAAATCAATAAGCTTCTAATACCAGCTCCAGTAAAAACAAAAAACCATTTTTGTTGGTTTTAAGTGGTGTGATGCAGAATACCTTTCTGTGTGCAGTGGCAATTGCACTGGAGTAGATTGAAACACTGATTTTCAAAACTTTAGACAATTAAAGTATTATTATCTTTCACCTTTCCTTTAGTTATCCATTAGAATGTGACATTCTCTTACAAGTAAAAAATTGTCTTTCCTGTGAGACTGTTTAGCGCTGTCATGTCCACATCTGCAACAACAAGGCAGACCATGGCCTCTGTACAGCACTAACTAAAAGCTACTGAATGTTGGATTTTCTTGTTTGATTGGGGTTTTTTTCTATATCAAGACTAATCTATTATTCTGAATTCTGACATATTGCATGGAAAAGTCCCAGTTTCATGACTTGGCGGGATGCACGTGGCTTTCAGTTTAGCTGCAGCCACTGCTCCACACACGCATTCCTCATAAAATGCCTAGCTCTACACTTGCGCTTATTAGAATTGCCACTGTTCCTCACTACCCTGACATCAGGATGGGACGGTATTTGAGCACATGCCTGAGTATGACTGAGTATGGGTCCTAGAATACAGGCTGCTTGAGTTTTGTCCCATTAGGTGAGTTAATTTTCCGTTTTGGGGTAGTAAATTTTTTATGCAGAGACAGGAAATTTCAGAGGGCAACTGGAATAATTAAAGTAATCTGGTTTGGTCCACTGCCAACTCTTTCATCTTAGAAAACATTGCTCTGGAGATATGTACAGATCCTGTAAATTAATCTAGTCTGGATAGCTCTCATTCAACCTTTTGAACATATATCCCTTAGTGAGCATCTAAAGTGCAACAACATTTCTGTGGGGACAGTTTGAATGGTTTTGATTTCATTTATTTTTTTTTCTTTATCAGGTGCTGCTTGAGATTAAGGCTGGACTAAATGGGTGCTCAGGTTACTATGGCATTTCCTCATGCAGATTGCATCCAAAATCGTCCCGAAAGAGAAGATTTTACAAGCAAGACTTAGGAAGAAAAATAATTTTACATTGAAAAGCACAAGCTGAGTAGAATTAAATCTTGGGGTTTAGTTTCTAAATCTAAAGCCGTAACATTTTCTCTGCTCCTGTACTTAATCTAGAGTGTTTATAGTAAAAACCACCTCGGTTGCAGTGCTGGGAGAGAGCCCTTAGATGGTGCTGGGCGGCAGCGCTCGGCCCCGCCGCGCTCCCCGGGCCCTCCCCCGCGGGGTCAGGCTGGGGAGGGGAGTGCGTGTGGGTGTGGGTGCGGGTGGGAGTGGGGGTGGGTGTATGTGCCCTAGCCCAGGGGATGCTTCAATAAACGCGAAAAAAGCTTCCTTAGCAACCACCCGAGTTCTTTAGCCGCCGATTTTGGGCAGTTGCTGCAATTTAAATTTTTTCTTTTTTTCTTGTGAAGTTGTTGAGTAAAAGAAAACTAATTCGAAGATGTTGCAGGAATAAAGTGTAGAAGCAAAATGGGCCATCAGGGCCTGTGTGTTCCCATCCACACAAGTCCAGGCTTTCAACCCATGAGAGAAAACACCTCCGTTTGTTTCCTAAGTAAGTGTTATACCGAACTGCTTGCTATGTAACATATATTCCTGTCCTTTGATTTCCATATATCCATGGATCGATAGCCCAGGTCTAAAATTTTGCCATAGTTCAGTCTGGAGAATGTGGATAAGGTGTCTCTGGGCACTGTTAATTAAGATCAGTAAATGCAATCTGTCACTCGAGACGTATTAAATATTAAATTCAAACATGGATTTCAATAACTGCTATAATTTAATTCTTATAGGACTTGAATCGTGTCATGCTTAAACATCTGTGTCAAATATATTGCCGTCTGTCTGTAAAACAAAGTGCTTTTAAATAACAGCTAAAGAGGTTTTTTGAGAGCATTTGAGGATCATTGTGATGGAAGAAGTGTTCACCCTGGGAACTTCGTCTCACAAATACAGGAGTGGTGGTGTGGCTTTCAGGTTAGATCTTCCACACCGTGAAACTCACTTTATTTCTGAAGAACTGGGGATGCAGATTTAGGAATTTGAGTTGTGCTGTCAATTACAAAGGAATCGAAATGGAATTTCCTCCAGTGGAATGAGTCTCAAGCCACGAAGTAAGTTTTGTTTGGAAGCTGCTGGAGAAATTGTGAAAGGGAAATTATTAGACAACTCTCAAGTACTGTATCAGTAACTAGCCTTTTCTTTTGTAGTGAGGCAGGAGAGAACTGAGATGTTGAAAATAGATTGATGTCTGCCCCTTGGAAAAGAGTTTCTCGATTGTTTTTTTCTAAGTTGGGACTATAGCCTTCCTATAGTTTTGTTGTGTGCTTATACATGTTCCTATGATTTGTAAATGGATTGGATTGTTCCCCGCCTTTTACCACTTTTTGAGGGAGTTAAGCCTGGGAATATCCTGCCAAAGCAAATTCAATAATTCATGTTTTCAGAATGACTTCATTTAGTCATGACTTTTATTTACTTAGAGAGAGAAAGAAAAAAAGCTGGTGTTGTTACAGTCTCTGCTCTATTTTTTTTAATCTCTGTAACTTCCTATAACTCAATTATTTTTTTTGACCTTTGAAACGTACGAGACTGCATAAATTGAGCATCTGCTGCGCGTTCTGCTCTTCCCAGTGATTTTCATCCTATGCTCTCTGCGTGCTGTTATTTTAGTTGTATCCTTTGCCATTATATGAGTTGTTAGTATTACCCTGAATTCTGCTGGCGTGTAGGTGGGAACAGGTACTGAGGTTTTCTTCCTTGTGTTGAGAAACTGTAGCTGAAATGACTGAAATATTACTAGGTGATGACTTGAAGTCTAAAACTGGTGGCTTTCTCTCCTGTGAAAAGGGAATCTTGGAGATCTGTGCAATATGTTCTTCCAGCCGCCGCAGCTGAATTTCTGCTGTGTTAAAATCCTTAAGCAGCTGCAGAAACGTATCATGCTGATCTGGAATTTTGCATCCTCAAAGCTCTACCCAAATATTTGAACTGAATAAAGCACTCCACCGAGCCGAGAGGTAGGCGAGCATCACTGCAGTGTTACAGGAAAAGAAACAACCCCTGAGAGGTTAAAGCCGCTTTCCCTCACCATACAGCAAGTCAATGGTGGAGCTGGAATTACAACTCAGGAGGTTCCTGGCTCGTGCTGCACTGTGCTATGGAGAAAGGTCATTTCCCAAAATAATACAGAAGGTTCTCGTTTGCTATCGACAATAGGGCAACAATGGGCTCTAGATGTATTAATAGGTCACTGTATAATGTCTTTAATAATACATAATTAGCAACCTTACATAATTGGCTGCATTGCATTTTTCTGGGGCAGTGTCACTTCCGCAGTTAGTTTTATCTACTAACTATACTCTTGATAGGTAGTTCTGATTTGACTCTTCTAACGCAACTTTAAATAAATAGGGACATTTACAAAGTAGGCATGAAGAGCCTGCCTATTAACTGCCACATTAAACTGGATATTCAGCTCACCTTTCCGAGACGCACAGCGTCTCTGCTGTTACCGGCTCGTGTTTGTGGTCTCACGGGCAGCAGCCAGGGCACTTTATCACTTAGAAGCCGCTGAGTAGAGTTCTGTCTGCTGGAGGAGAATGTAGAGATGAGAGAGGATCTACTGGAAAGAGTTCAACGGAGAGCTACCAGGATGATTAAGGGACTGGAACGTCTCTCCTGTGAGGAAAGGCTGAGAAAACTGGGGCTATTTAGTCTGGAGAAGAGAAGGATGAGAGGGGATCTTATGAATGTCTAGAAATAGCTAAGGGGTGGGTGTCAAGTGGAAGGGACCAGGCTCTTTTCCGTGATGCCCAGTAATGGGACAAGAAATAACGAGTGTAAGTTAGAATATAGGAAGTTCCACCTCAACATGAAGAGAAACTTCTTTCCTGTGAGTGTGACGGAGCCTGGAACAGGCTTCCCAGAGAGGTTGTGAAATCTCCTTCTCTGGAGACTTACAAACCCTCCTGGATGTGTTCCTGTGTGGCCTGCCCTAGGTGATCCTGCTTTGGGAGGGGGGTTGGACTACATGATCTCTAGAGGTCCCTTCCCACCCCTAACATTCTATGATTCTATGATTTTGGTGGCAATGTTTTCCTGTGTTGTGTGAGTCGGAGCCAGTGCTAGCGTACCTGGGCAGTGTAGGAGCTGAGGTGCAAGAATGGGAGCCCACAGAGATGCCAGATTGGTGATGGTCTTGAGGTCTTCCAGGGAGGGAAGGAAACCCCATCCTCACCCAGTGGAACACGGGAGAGGTTGCTGGATACTTTGGAGGGATTCCCAGCAATTCCTCAGATGTCCCCAGGGCTGGGATATCTGGTAGATATTGCTGGATCTTACAGATTAATTTTTTTTTTTTAATATGTCTTTGCCTTTTATAAAATGCTATTGATCCCCTTTGAACTTACTGGCTTCAGCAGTGTACTCACTGAAGCTTTCTGTTTCTCGTTTTTCCTCTAAATGAATTATTTGAACTGCTAGGTTTCTTAGCAAAATCAAAACAGGGTTTAGTAAGTATGAAGCTTGAGTTTAGTTTTTTACTGAGCCCTAGGTCTGTGCATAGAATCATAGAATTATAGAATGGCTTGAGTTGGAAGGGACCTTAAAGATCTTCTAGTTCCAGCCCCTCCTGCCATGGGCAGGGACACCTCCCACTAGACCAGGTTCTGCAACTGAAAAAAGAACAAAATCGTATTTTCTCTTATCTAAGTCTGAAAACTTGCAGCGAATAGTGGTGGGAAGAATAACACCAAACAGTTATTGCATTAGTTTGCTCAGGTCTGTTTTGGTTTGAGTTTGGATGAAGTGTTTCCAAACAGGCAAACACGAGGCAGGGTTGGGAGCTGGGAAGTGGAAAACAAAAGTGTATATGGAAATTTAAGAAACCAGTGCATGTATAGCATACAGAAATGTCAAGGGGGCTGTTGTCTCATCTTTATATCTGCAGATATATATATTTGAATTAAGAAAGCAATAGGACCTTTATGTGCTGCATTTACTTTTTAATGTTTGTTGAGTGAAGTAATTGGATCTATTGCTGTGGGCACTGGGAATGCCGGCTTAGCTCTTTCGGTCACTGGCTTGTGAGCATGACCTTCTGGAGGTCAGAACACTGGAGAGCTTGCTTTGTTTAATTCTCAGAGATACCAGTCATAATAGTTATTGCTTTGAGAAAACAATGTAGATGTTCCCTGCCTCTATCTATCTAGTTTGTTGTTTGTACTGAATTGTGGTGTGGGGTTTTTGTGTTGGTTTGTTTTTTGTTGGTGGTTTGTTTTTTTTTCACTAATTCATCTCTTTAACTATTTTCAAGGGAATTCAGATTTTTTTGAGTTTTGAGTTGTTTTTTTTTTTTAAAACTGCAATTGATCTTTCACAATTGAAGTTGGTTAAATAACTGATTAGAGATTGAACTGTAAATGTTAGTCAGTGGTTTTGAGTGATGTTTTGGTACTTGAAGAGCCATCCTGCTTTCATTCTTCCTGATGATCTAGTCAGCCAGACACAGTCAAACAGTCCCACACAGGAAAAACAATGTACTTTCAGTGAGAGAGAAAACAAAATAGTCTCTTGTGATTGATGCCAAATGGTTCATGGTAAATGCTGATGGCTACATAATTTCAGTGTGGAGCGCATCTGCCTTCCCTACTAAGGAACTCCAGAGAGACCTGAGTAAAGCATCCTACAAAAAGGAGATGAGTGATTTCTTTAGAGTCTCTCAGTTCATGCTCCTGGTCTCGCCATTTGGGCAGTGCAAATCTTCAGTCCCTGTGGCAGAAAGGGAGGCTTCAAGGTCTGTGTGGTTTGTGATTTCTGGCACCAGGTGGCTTAGTGGTTCCTCTTAGTACGAATCCTCTCCAAGAGCTAGGGGAGTTGCTGTCAATCCTCAACTTTCATCCTACAAACCTGTCAAAACAGTATTTTAACACCAGGCATGATATGAAATACGGATGACATAGATTTTGTGATCCACCACCTGCTGGACTTACAGCAAAGCAGTCATGGCGTCGGTGATTAAGTCTCCTCCCGTAAGGTTCAGGAATGGTTCAAATGCGGATAGTTGTACTTCCTCAGAGCTTCTTTATCTCTCTCTAAAAAAACGCCAAGATATAGCTACCATGTTGCCCCTATTAAATATTCAATTTGGGCTGATTTGAATGTTTTAGGTTTTTTTAGATCCATGTGGATAGCCTTCTCGAACCACACTGCTCCTGAAAAATGCCCATATTACCAGCTGAAATCCGCATCTGCTCTAGGGCTGGTTGGGATCTGTGGGCAGGCTTACTCTGTCTAGGTAGTAGTGATGCTTTTTCTGGAATTAGGGGAGTTTAGACCTCCTTAAAACTGGACTCCTGTTGACGGCAGATTTCAGTATTTTTATGTCTTGCTAGAGAACCTTATTTTTTCTCTGCTGCTCTATGGCTCGGTCAGGGCAAGTAGTATGCTGTATATCTGCCTGAGTTTGTTTGGAATTGATGCAGTGCCCTGCATCTTGTACTCAGATTTACAGCCAAGGTAAAAGGAACAACCACTTGTTACCATCCAGGTTTGGTTTTTTTTTTCCCTCCTTAATATGTCAAACTGCTCTCTGTTCCTTCAGAAGTATATTGGACTACTCAGAACCAGGGAAAATTTGCTGAAGAAAACAGTGAGCAGAGTCCTAAATCAATTGCCTCAGGTCTTATTTTCTTCTGAATTCTGCATTTCTGATTTGTTTTTGACCAGGGCTTTTTCTTTGCTTTGTAGTGGGCAAGAGCTACTGAGATTATAAAAGATTTTGCAGCTGGAGGAGGCAAGATGCAGGGCTGGCAAGATCAAGACTTCCAGCTGTTGCACAAATAACTTTAAGGGCATAACTTTTTTTTGAGAGACCTGTTTGTAGTTAAGTAGTTCAAGGCATTGTTATCAGTCAGGGTTCTGTAGCCCAAGTAGATTCAAATCCCTTTGGATTGCCACCCCTTATTTTTCCTTTATACGTTTTGTTTGTGTGGTGTGGCCTTGCTGAAACTGTCCATCCCTCAAGTTTTCCTTCTGCTCATATTTTGCACTGTGTGTTGTTCTCATTTTCCTTACTTCTGTCTGTAGACGGAAAGCTGCTAGAGCCAGTGTGAAATTCGTGTTACTTTTAATTACCAAGAGCAAAATCCCACTTTTGCAAAGCTCTCCTCTTTCATTTCCTTCCACACAGTATCTTTGCATCACTGTCTTCTGACTCCTTTGGCAAAGGCTAACAGAATTCTCTAGCCTGAGAGGGCAGGTTGCAATCCTGGCAGTACGAGGCACCTGGCAGATGCTGCCCTCTTCACCAGTGTTAGATGTGATAAAGAGAAACCCACTTTTTAGCTGCAGTTAGAAAAGGATCTGCTCTAGTCCCTCAGCCCAAATCCTGACCATTTCTCTTCAAAAGCTACTGAACTTCTGTCATGTATCTGAGTGGCTGGTGCCATGATACGAAGTCTTTATTTATAGATGTATATACACAAATATCAACTTTCCTCTACAAATTGTCAAATGGTATTTCCCGAAAGCTAAAGAATCTGCAGACCATTAACTCAGGATTTAAAGGGTGAGTCTGTTTGTCTAGAAAGAGCACGTTTCGTTCAGAAACACTTGCTTGTTTTGATTTGGCTGCTGACAATGGTTGTGTGCAGTTTCTTCCTGAAAAATAAGAAGAAAATATTGCTGTTACAGTGTTAAAAAAAAAGTCAAAAGTCAAAAGTCATTGCACTGTGGTATTTAGTATGTTTGCATTATTTCATATTTTCAGTAAAAGAAATCCTGTATAGTTGAGGGCACGTATGATGTGGTGGCAGCACAGACGAAATGAGATGCACAGTCGGGGGATGAGGATGGATAATTACTAAGAGAAGGTGTTCATCTCCTGACATTATTTGTGCAAGAAAGAGGGTAGATGAGTAGAAGCAGGTGCCCTAAGCAGCTGGCATGGCTGTCTGCTGTTCACCTTTCCAGGGCATGGGTTTGAATTACGCTGTAGTCTTTGATCATAAACGAGCCAAAAAAAGAACCGTATTTTGAACTGGAAGTACCTTAGGGTTAACTTCCATTCCTTATAAATTAAGAAAATAACAGTTGTTTTGCTTTATGACCTGCCTGTGAACCATAGTGGATGCATTTCCCATTTTCTAGTTGGGCTGCATTCATCTATTTTCTGACACCTCTCATGTCCAAAAAAACCTGCAGGCTCTGTCAGGACACAAACATTTTGAGCTTGCTGGTGAGAAAGCATTAGTTTTGGGTCCTCCTACAGCTCTTTGATTAGAGCCTCAAACTCCTGCCTCTCTATTCCTGGAGAGTTTTATTGCCAATCTCAGGTGTTACCAACTGAGTCTCAGGCCCTCCCTTTAATGACCTGAAACTGGATGGAGTTTGTCACATGCTTGAGTGTCCACTGGCAAGAGAAACTGTGCTTATTATCAAGAACACCATGAGCTAAGGGATGGTATGGGGACAGGCTGCTGTCCTCTCTCGGGTTGTCTTTGCCTCGAGTTCCAGGTTTTCTGTTGGAGCTAAAAAGGGTGAAACTTTCTTCCCTGCAGTTTCAGAGCACTTAAGATCTGTCTCTGGCCTGTGCCCTTGGGTGGGGGGTTTCTCTCCTGCCTTCCTGGGGCGCCTTTCAAATACCTTAGAATAGATGGGAGGAGATCTTTCCTTGAAGGCAGCTTTCTTTGTTGGCTCTCCTGTTTATTGCCAGGAAGGAAAGGGGAAACAAGGCTACCACCAGAATTCAAGCTGAGTGCTTCCTTGGGATGGTGTAAGATTTCAGATTTCACTCGACTGACAATATTAATTGTGTTGTGGGGTGTTGCAGGTGTTTTTTCCTTTTATATTGAAAGGAAAGAAGTATTCAGAAAGTCTCCTTGCATTACTGGGCCTGTGATGAGAAGATTTGAGAGACTTAACAGTCTTACTATAGAGACAGGGTAATTGATCTGAGTTTGTTATGACACTGCAACTTGTTAAAACAAGTGGGCCACCCTCTGCAAAAATAGAGCAAGAGAAGACAAGATGTGTGTACTTCTCTGAGTACTGTTGGGGTAGAAGTTCTCTGGCTTTCAGTGTTTGCACAATAAATTCAATGTCAACATACGTACAGACAGCAGATCTCAGAGGAGTTAGAGGTAAATAGCCTTTCTCTTTGAGGTTTCTAGAAAGAGCTGCAGAGCTAAGGGATTTCGTTGAGGTTTTGGCCTGTCATGAGTTGGCAGATGACTTGGGAGGAGCTAGTCCCACGTTGTTTGACAGTGCCAAGAGCGAGCTTTGAACCATGCAAGTTTTTGGCAGCTAGGGAACATTCATATTGGAGACTTCAGAGTCCTGGGCCCCTCTCTGGCTGCCAGTGACAGTTCTTGGTGATATATTTTGGTTTCATTTGGTCATTAAAAGTAAAAGTTAGGTGTCTCAGTTCCACTGTTAGTCTAACCAGGAAACTAAAAAAGTCCCATGGGAAAAAAATTTTCTGAACTGTACAAAAAAGCCATTCTACTCATTTTGTTTCGACTCCCTAAACATGGAGGATTCTTTAAGTCTCTGCTACCAAATAAGAGCCTGGATCCTTGGTGACAAAAGCTAATTGCTTAGGTGACAGAAAACTACTGACAACACTCAAGAGACTTCTGCTGCCAACAGCAGTTGAGGAACTGACTATTACCAGGACAGAATCAAAAATCCTGATGGAAAACATCCAGTTTCTAAACAATGCTCAGGAAAACCTCTCTGTGTAAAGGATTGTGGGAACCAGATCCAAAGGCAGTCAGTCAGAACATGGCCAGTAGTACTCATTGACAGGAACCACGAATTCCGCTCCACAGGAAATTCCTGTGTCTTTTAAAACATTCTACTGGAAGAAACCTCTGAGCAGTCCCAATTTCTGGATTATTTATTTTTTAAAAAATTCTTCTTTTCTCTGAAGTGTTAGTCAGTAGCATTTACCCTGAGGGCAGGATACTGGCTGGGATTGAGGAATGAATTGTCCAGTCAAGCAGGGTCAATCCTTTTACCACACAGGTAAGAGAACTGTGAGCAGAATCAGCTTTTTTGTGTAAGCGGAGAGGGCCAGAGGAAGGCACCAGCAGTGAGCACAAGTACAAAGTGGCCTCTGCTTGTGGTGAGAACAAATGGAGTGGGACCGTCCAGCTCAAGGGCCTGCGGCAGGCAGCCAATAAAATAGCCTGGGGAAGGCTAAGCAGGAACTGGTTTTGCAGTGCAAGTAGTGAGGGGGGAATTTAGTGTATCACTGCAGCAAACAAAGTACTTTTAGTGGAGCCACATGTAATTTGTGGCACAATGTGATGCCAGAGATGTGAACGAGTTTAAAGGAAAGACCGTGTTTAGTGACAACAGGTCCATCCTGCCTCTGTATCGTAAGTGCTTCTGTCTCAGGCAATCGCGTTAGGAATGTACCAGATGTGATTTGCTATGGCAGCACCAAAGGCATCTTAGTTAATTAAATACAGCCTAGAAGAAAACTTGAGTGGATTCTTTTTTTTTTTTTTTCCTGTTAAATTCCTTGTTACATGAGTTGAGTTGTGCTGGGACACGGGGAATGCAACTGAGGTGGGGTCTTTCCAGGTAAACATATGACCACGTAGTGAGTTCACTACAGCACCAGCTCAGCACCAAGCGAGGGCTGGGCCATGAGGTGCTGTGTGGGGCTGTTGAGTGTGCTGTGACCATCCACCCAGAGCCAAGAGCTGCCTGACCTGGGCGTGCTGATGGTCTTGTTGTCGTAAAGCAGAGCTGCTGCAACCGAGCTACAGAAGGTACCTGGGAGAGCTTTAGAGGGTAGATACTCACGTAGCAATGTGCACAATAACCTTTGGCAGTGCACATGGCATTGTTTTCCTGTCAAAATTGGATGTGAATTAAATTTTATTGTGTAATTATTAGCTTTAATAGACTAGCCACCGGAAAGTAACAATCTGTTTATCACAAAATGTATTTATCCATAAAATGTGATATCCCAATTTTGGGAAGAGATTAAGTGCATCCTTAATTACATTTTCCTGGTTTGGTTGGAAGACAGTTCTCGCTGGCTCTGTCTGTCTTAGAGGAATCTGTCACTTAGAATAAGAATGAAACTTGACTGGCAAAATGTAATCTTATCATGACATCACCATATAACTGGAT
Source organism: Baryphthengus martii (assembly GCA_013396935.1). Classification (NCBI taxonomy): domain Eukaryota; kingdom Metazoa; phylum Chordata; class Aves; order Coraciiformes; family Momotidae; genus Baryphthengus; species Baryphthengus martii. The sequence goes on along the minus strand of VWZK01018232.1, from coordinate 4,824 downwards.
CTTATTTATTTTAATTGAAATGTCAACTTAAAAGATGTAATATATATTTTAAAATCACACTTAACATTATATTTAGATCTTTTTATTAAGATCTAGATTTGACATCCCATTAAAAATAGGTAGTTAGGTATAAAACCATGAAGTCTTAATGTGTGCATACTAAATATTCGGAGTGCAAACAAGCATCACTCTGATTGATAACACCTGCAAATAGATCTATTCTGATACGTTTTTAAAGTGTCACTGGCATGAGTGACAGCCACCAATGTGTGCATATTATTTCAGAATCACACTGATGGAGGGAGCACTCCTGCAACTATTTTTTACTTGTATTCACAGAATCACAGAACAGTCACAGTTGGAAAAGACCTCCAAGACCATCGTGTCCAATCATTAACCCAGAAAAAAAACCCCACAACAACAACCAAAACAAAGCAAAACAAAAAAACACCTCACAAAACACAAAAAAAACCCTCAAAATCCCACTAGACCATGTCCTGAAGTTCCTTATCTACACATTTTTTTTAATACCTCCAGGAATGATGACTCCACCAGCTCCCTGGGGCACCTATTCCAGCGCCTGACCCTGAGGTCCTTTTCCATCAGGCAGCTTGCCAGCAACTCTTCCCCAAGCCTGTAGCATTGCCTGGGGTTGTTGTGATCAAAGTGCAGGACCCGGCACTTGGCCTTGTTAAACTTCATACCGCTGGCCTCGGCCCAATGATTCAACCTGTCCAGCTCCCTCTGGAAAGCCTTCTTCCCCTCAAGCAGATCAACACTTCCACCCCATTTGGTGTTGTTTGCAAACTTGCTGAGGAAGCACCCAGTCCCCTCATCTAGATTGTCAATATAGATACTGAACAAGACCAACCTCAAAACTGAGCCCTGTGGGACACCACTGGTTACGGGCCACCAAATGGATTTAACTCAATTCACTACAGGTCTCCGGGCCAGGCCGGCCAGCCAGTTTGTAACCCAGTGCAGAGTACTCCTCTCTCTGCTGTGAGCTGCCAGCTTCTCTAGGAGAATGCTGTGGGAGATATTCATATGTCATTTAAGATTTTTTTTTTGTGGTTTCAGGGAAAAAAAAAAGATACTGTGACTTTATTGCTCAAACAACTACTGATTCTAACAGTAATGGAAGGCAGTTGTGCACTGTATACTGGGAGGTCTAGGTATGAGGGAAGCATTAATCCCTGCCATACAAGACATATACAGTTTATCATAATTTAGTTTGCTGGCTCTAGCAAGAAATTCTGGATTAATTTACCCACACAGTTTTAGAGAAATACTACAAAGAAGCCAAATGACTTTTTGCTTTGTCATTGAGCAACATGTGCTCTCAGTAGCTAGACAAGCTCTGAGTGCATGAGACTACACATGGCGAGCTGGATGAGGGTGTGGAGGTGCCCGAGGCTGGTTCTGGTGCTGCCATCAGGGCCGGGTGCTGCTCCAGCCCTTGGGTCTGGCTTTTTTTGGCAATTCGTCAGCATTAGGCATTGCACAGGTAGCGCTGCTGTTGTGGCTGTTGGGGTAGAGAGGAGCAGTGAGCCCTTTCAGAACAGGGGCTGGACCAGACTCGTGTGCTTAAGGAAGTAGTGGGAGCAAGCTGACGAAAACATGCTTATATTCATTCATGCAGTTATGCATAAATAGGTTTTAAAGCCTTATTCAGCTATGCGTGAGCACGTTAGTTACAGCTTTGACTCTCCCAATCGGCTTCCTGCTAAATCTATTAAAAAGCAAATTCTTCAGTCTAGTGTGTGAATGAACATTTCAGTCTAAACTAACAGCAAAATAATCAAGAAATCATTTTTGATACTTTTTTTTGTCCATCCAGAAAGCAAGGCCTGTTTTTGATCACATTAGACTGTGCTGTGAAGATCGGCATGAAGGTCTTGGGGCTCAGTGATAGAGAGCATTTTCCTATGCTTTATTTAAAAAGGCACCTTCCCAGAAGAGCAGCAATCCAAAGTTTGCAGTTCCAGTGAAATGCTGTCTGAAATGTGCTGGAAAAAAAGGTATGTGATAGAAAGTGGAGGTTTGAAAAGTGAAATAGAGCAGAACTACATGCAAACAATAGAGGATACTACAGGAACTCAAAGTCTTTTTTCATCAGCTATAGCCTAAATTGGAAAAACTGTTGGGTTTGTGGTTTGTTTGTTTCTTTTCCAGAGCTGTGCCATATGTTGCATTTTAATCCTGGTTGAGGGGGAGAGAAATAGAACAATAAAAAAACCCCCAACAATTCTACAAAACCAAACCAAAGCAAAATCACCTTTAACATGGAACACACACCCCACACACTCTCACCCCCCCACACACACTTTGGAAATAGGTGAAAGAGGCTTCACAAGTCTGCAAAGAAGTTCCAGAGTAACTTTGTGCTTTGCTGCTGTACTGTTGTTGGGGTGGGGGGTTTGCGAATGGCGGGTAAGGGTGGTGGTTTGTGGTTTTTTTTTAATTAATTAAATATTTCCAGTTGATATGTCTCCCAAACTCCCATCCCGCTATTACTCAGCTCCAGCTCTATTTTTTTAATTTTTAAATTTTTTTTTTTATTTAAATGGTGGGTACTGAAGAAAGTCATACATGTAAAACCCACTTCCAGGTTGGTCAAAGGCAGCTGTTGTGCACTTGTGAGAAAGCAACAGCTGCATTTCTGAGTGATTGCTTGGTATCCAACAATTGGATCGCATTGTGTTCCCAAGAGCTCCGCAAGAAGCCCACAAGCCAAATAAAATTCTGGTCTTCGGTTCAAATGTTACCTGTTAACTCGGCCTGGCTTTGCCAAGACACGAGTGACATCTGAGCCACGCTGGCTGGGTGCCCATGGGGCTGTGCTCCAGCCGGCACGCACCTGGGGGAACCAGCAGCAGGTTGCTCCCTGCGACCGCCCACCAGGCTTTTTAGGCCAAGATTCTTCAATGTAGCTTGTGGAGTTGTTTGGTTGAGAGGCAGCGCCTTGAAGATGCTCATGTTTCAGGGGGCACAGAACACAAAACACTAAATTCACACACACCCATCCCCATCCCTTTTTCCGGGGCTTCTGCTGGACACTCAGGCCTCTGTTGCCCCATGTCCAAGGTCAGCTGGCACTCTGGGAATTTTTAGATGCTTCACTGGTAGTTTCTAAAATGTTGATGGAAGAGACAATGTCTCTTCCCTTGCAGACTACTTTGAGTGCCTCTGCGATGAAAAGATGACATACCGTTTAGTGCAGCTGCATGGACACTGTTAGTGGCTGGCAGACCTCCGGGTAGGAGCGATTGCACTAGTGTTTTATTAGCTCTCTGAAAATATATAGCAGGGAAGAGGCCATGCAAGTTCCTGCACGGGCTGCCTGAGCTCTGACCTGTCGGGCAAGAGGCTGGACTGCTTTTACAGCCAGCACTTAACCTTGCTGCTGAGACTTGTCAACAAGGAGACCAATTAGCAGCAGATATGATAGTGGATGATATAATGCAGATATCTGTTTGTTAGGAGCACAACTGATACATTTTTAACACAACGCATGTTTTAAAACATGGCTCTGCATAAATGATGCCATTTCCTGCAACAGAATCCCTCTCTACAGTGAAGTGCTACAGAAAATTTTAGTTTTCTTTTTCCAAAGTCTCTCTCTTAAACCCTGTGCTGCTGGGCTCATGATGACAATGGCAGGTGTAGGATTACAAGAAATAATTCTGCTTGAAAAAAATTCTATTTTTTACGTTATGTATTTATTTTTTTTTAACATATATGGTGTATATATATGTTAAAAAAAAATAATGTCTTGAGCATGATGATGATGGTGATGATAGGGTTGAATGCTTATGTGTAAGAATAAGGGGGAAGGCTAATAAGGCAGATGTCATGGTAGGGGTCTGTTTATAGACCACCTAACCAGGATGAAGAAGCTGATGAAGTGTTCTACAGGCAGCTGGGTAAGGTCTCAGAATCACTAGCCCTTGTTCTTGTGGGGGACTTCAACTTACCAGATATCTGTTGGAAATACAATGCAGCAGACAGGAAGCAGTCCCAGAGATTCTTGTAGTGTGTGGAAGATAACTTCCTTACACAACTGATGATCGAGCCAAGTACGGAAGGCTCTCGACTAGACCTGCTGCGTGTCAACAGAGAAGGACTAGTGGGAGATGTAAAAGGTGGTGGCCATCTTAGGCAAAGCAACCATGAGATAGTGGAGTTTTCAATCCTTAGGGAAGTAAGGAGGGAGGTCAGTAGAACTACCTCCTTGTACTTCAAGAAGCCAGGCTTTGACATGTTTAGGAGATTGGTCGATAGCATCTCTTGGGAGCTAGTCCTCAAAGACAAAGGAGGCCAGGAAGGCTGGACATTCCTCAAGAGGGAAATCCTCAAGGCACAGGAGCTAACTGTTCCTGTGTACCATAGAATGAGCCGGCATGGTAGAAGACCAACCTGGCTAAGTAGAGAGCTATGGGGTGAACTTCAGAAAAAAAAGAAAGTCTATCGGCCATGAAAGGGGCAGGTAACTCAGGAAGAGTACCAGGTTGTTGCAAAGTTATGCAGCGAGAAAATTAGGAAGGCCAAAGTTCAGCTAGAACCTAATCTGGCCAGTGTCATTAAAGATAATAAAAAGTGTTTCTGTAAGTATGTTAACAGTAAAAGAAGGGCGAAGGAGAATCTCTACCCTCTACTGGATGTGAGCGGGAACCTTGTGACAAAGGACAAGGAAAAGGCTGAGCTGCTGAGTGCCCAGTTTGCCTCAGGTTTTTTCAGCAATGCCAGTTGCCACCTGAGGGTCCAGCTCCCTGAACTGGAAGATGAGGGTGGTGAGCAGAATGCAGTCCCCATTATCTGGGA
>VWZK01018231.1:509-117300 GCA_013396935.1 Baryphthengus martii | reverse complement strand
TTTTTTTGAGTTCAGTTTGATATTTTTCCTCCAGAAGAGAAATTTAGTTACAATATTTCAGATTATTTAAGTTATGTTTTTCTCCCTTTTGAAAAAATACAAGAGTTGGTCCAAACAAAAACAAATACTATAAAAATACCATCAGGAACTTTACAGTTGACTCCCTCAGTGTCAATTAGCCTACTGTAATTGAGTGACATGCTATGTCTACTGACACCTGTGAAGGACTGAGTTTCAAATATTATACTAAGTGAAAACACTGTGTTCACACATTTGCCCAAATCCAAATTAGAGCGTAACAATCGTTGCTCTGATACTTAACAGATTTTTTTAAACTTTCAGAGAATGGACTATTGTTGATCCAGAAAATTTCTTGTAGGCAGCAGCCTACTCTCAATATACACTTCTAACTGAAAACACAAGAAATATGAAATAGTGCCACAGAGCTGGCTGCTCAGCACTGCTTTTGGAAGTCAGTGGTTTCCATAGGTTGATTAGGTGTTATTACTTTTACGCCTCTCATTATTTCCAATACAAAGCAAAAAAAAAAAAAAAAGAAAACAAACGCCCCCTCACACACACACACACACACACGCTCTCTGCAGGATTCAAATACAAGAGATCTAACAGAGCATACATATTTTATCACAATGCTTTTACAGCCAAGGGCAGCATAGAGCAGTTTAACAATGCCAAATGTATCTTCTAAATGATTTGTAAAATGGTTGCTTAGATGGCTCCACTAACATTTGTCACGTTGTAGGGTATGTGATTAGGAATAAGCCTGATTTATTATCCTCAACAGTGCAAATGCTGGCAGTTAAATGCTGACCTTGACCAGCCATTGTCATCAAGCTCATTTGTGTCTCGGCAAGTTGGCTTTAGTAATAGTTATATGGAGAATTAATTAGAAATAACAGATTTTGTAAAAAAGAGTCAATAAAACCACAGATAATCCAGCATTTTAAAAGCTGATTATACAGGTTATTACGCTTTTCAAACCAGATGTCATACAGGAACACAGTTTAAACAAATGATGCCTTTCTGATGATAAAATGAAGCACTCCAAAGAAACATAAGCCCCAATATGAATCCCAAACTCATTTGTTCCAATCATTTTTATTATGGTGATATCTAGATGAGTCCTTTTTAATTCCACACCACTGACTTTCTTTCATACAGAAATTTTCTAGCAGTAAAGCAAACAGAAGGAACCTGCATATACCCCAATAAATAAAAGTTACACAAAAACAAAGGTAAAAAGAATTTGAGATCAGTATTGTATTTTCACACAAAAAAAAAACCAAAACAACATCAAACAAACCCCTCTGCTTTTAAGAGGAAGAATAACCAAGAGATTCAAGAGGCAGAGTGTACCAGCAACTTCCTTCTACTCTTTCATCTCCTTTCTGAAGGGGTGGAGAAACCTTCAGCAAGAGTCATCTTCTACTGGCACATGAAAACAAGGTAGTTGACTTTGCACACATAGATACCGAGAAGTAACCTTCCTGCAGCCCAAAACAAGAACTCTCTATTTCAATGGTATTTCACAACCATGGCATGGACAGTCTGACTGAGTATGGCCCATCTTTCACACCCAAGGAAGCTGAGATGGTCAGAAGGCAGCCAAGGGTTGACCAAGAGCCACCCAAGAGCCCCCAACGCCGCTGAGCTGCAGCATCACAGCCACACACTTGGCCCTCACCAACTTCAACACAGTGGGCCAACAGATAACATGCAAGGGAGACAAGGAACTCCTACACTGAAGGACAATGCAACTCCTTGCAACCTGGCACTAAGATCAGGAGACTGACTACTAAGTTTCTGCTACCCTGGAAGTATAATCTTTCCTTCCCTTCAAATAGTAACCTGAATTTTTCCTGGTTTCCACATGCAATCTTACATTCCTAAGTGCTTTCTTTGACAGGTTATTTCTCTAGCAGCTCTCCTTGTATCTTCCTTTAAGTCATCATTCACTTGTCCATGACAGTAGATAGCATAACCATCTCCTCTTCACATTACTTCCATTATTTTATGCGGGTTCACACAGAAACAATTTCACTGCCCAAGACAACTCCTCTAGTTATTTAGAAAATGTTATTACTGGTCAAATGTCGTCCAGTAGATTATCTGACCACTACACAATTATGTTGGTCATGACGTTCACCAGCAGCATGTATCATGTCCTAGATTTTGCTCCATGCTACTAGCTTTAATTGTCAATACTGAAGTTTGACCAGTGTTAAGTTTCATCTTGCATGGCCCAACTTTTTTGAAGGAAAGGCACCCCAGCTCTCTCCTGTAACTGCTTGCATAAAGCAGATTAGCAGACTGGAAAATACTATTTCTTAAATGTCAGCCTATATAAACCAATATACTTGTCAGCAGACCACAAAAGCACAGAGAAGCAAAAAGGTGCAGAGATCAGGTTTTTGGAGAAGGTGGTGGTCACGTGGGACCTCAGGAACACTGAAACCAAACCTCCCGAGCCTCAGCAGCAACCCTCCTGCACACAGGCAGCCCTCTGATGTTTGGCAGAGATGCATACAAACTGCTAAATAAGCTACTGCAAATTCTGCAGGCTGAGTTTCTCAGGGCGTCATCTCTGCCCCTACAGAGATGAAGACAGACATGATGGTTTCTGTAATGTTTCCTTGGATTAAACAACACGACTCATATGGCCACTAACAACCCTTATACCCGCAGCCTTGAAAAAAAAGACTAAGGTTTTTATTTCTTTTTTTTTTTAGATTAAGTCTTAAAAAAAAAATCCAGCAAAAACTTTAAAACTCAGGAATCTTGAACAAGATCTAAATGTTTCAGGAAAGCTGTCTACTTTTGTGCATATTATGGATGATAGACAGCAAGCATAACATCTGAAGCAGTGCATCTGGAGTATTGTATCAGTCCATAAGTAATACAAGCAGTTAGGGAAAGAATTAATCCTTTCTTTAATGTCTTCTCCCTACTAGAATAACAAAGTAACATAAAAAAACATCCATTGAAAATACATTTTCAATGTGAAATACTCAGGAAATTCAATTAAGGAAGAAAATAGTATCTTCTCGTGCTATAAATCAATTATTTTTGAAACGTCCCAAACTTCAGGATCCTGAAACCCTTACTCGGTTTATCATTTATTCACTTCTGTTTGTTTTGTTTCAGCTGATGATGAACTCATGTAAAGAACTATTAATAAACTTATTTTGCCATCTGTAACTTTGAAGGTATACTTGTAAAAAGAACAAAAATAAAACCAACAAAAAAACAACAAAACAAAACAACAAACAAAAAAACCACCAAAACAACAAAAACAACAAAAACCAAACCCAAAACAAACCAGAAAATTCAGTAGCTGTGACACTACATTTAATTTAGTGGTCAGTCTCAATTATTATTTTTTCTTAAGCACAGAGGTATTCTATTCCAAGACAGAAAACTTTCAACTGTTTGAACTTCAAACACTAAAACTCTAACACAAATTAATAGATTACAAAATTAATCCAGCATTTATACTGTTTTTTTTTCTCTAAAGAAATGCTTAGTATGATGAAACATGAAAGAATCAGAGAGGAAAGTGCATTTAGTTAAGAGAAACCAAACTGAGAAATCAGATGGTTTCTTTCCTCAGCAGCTGCAGTTTTCACATTAAGTTACTTAATTTAGCAATGCCTAAGGGCCAGATATCACACTTTCATACCTGGATCTTAATTATGGTCACCAGCAAACTCTGACAGGCACTGACAGCAGAAAAGGCTCTACGCTTTCTCCCAAGATCCCCAAATCTAAAGAGATGCACTCAGGATTTTAATAAAGCCTTTAAATTGCAGTTTTTCTTCTCCAAATAGAAGCTGAGGGGTTCTGCTGTGCTGTAGTCAGTGAACAGACTCCTGTATTTAGTTTCACCTCAAGGCATATGTTGATTTCACAAAATGAAGCAAGTGTACTAAGCTCCTTCAATTTCCATTTACCTTAGCGGATGGTGACAGGACCCAGCATTTCCCTCAACCCAGCTGTAAGCGTTGACTTTTCCTTGACCTTCTCTACTGAAATCTTTTGGTAGCAACTGTAGTCGGCTCTCCAAATTTTACTTCAAAATAATCTGTTGACTACAGAAAAAAAATTAACTTAAGCATAAACAAGCATCTGTTCTGGTGGACTGAAACTGAGGAGCACTTGTCTCCTAGTGAAATAAATCTTTTTGCACACCTATCTAGTGATTATAGAAGTATAACATCCTCCTAATACCCTTCTTCAATGCACTTTTCTCCTCAAACTACTGTCACAATGTACCACGGTCCAACTGCCCCAGCGAAATAAAATTTACTACTTTTGCAGTTTTTTAGCACATAAATATAGTTATCTATTGAAATGAAATAGTTAATCTAGATGGGGAAAGTTTCCTGTCAGGAGAGTTCCCTGTCTGGGAAGCCAGAGAACAACCTCAAGCTTCACAAGGCAGTTGCTTTTACTTTTCATATTTGGTCCACTTACAGAATTAGTGCAGTTTAAATGCATGCAGCATTGGTATTTGTGCTGCTGATTATAAATTGCTATGTATTGTATAGCAAGATAAAGCAGGAACATTTTATCTGGAAAATGATCTAGTTAATTATTGAAAGTCTATTTGGAGGGGCAGGGAGTTTAACTCTTTCTTTTCCTGCATATGCTCATCTGTCATGACCTAAAGGAGAGAGACACAACTTTGAAATTCCCATTCTTCATAGCACCATCTCATCTTCTATCACTGAAAAAAATTTAAACTAATTATGCATCCTGATCTCTCTTGTAGGAGACCATAGTAGTGTTTACTTGGGGAGACTGTGCTGCCTTCTTGGTCAGCAATATTTTAAAACTGCAAAAAATGCAGTGATTCACGTGAGGTTCACCTGCTGATAAGGGCCCCAGAGGGAAATCATAACCATGAGAACTACAGACAAGACAAGACTGTGTGACTGTTTTGCTCTGCTATTGAGGACTTAAAGACAAAGGAAAACTGAACTAGCAAGGAAAAGAAAAACATACACAGAAGTCAAATGCAGGGAGATGCTACCAGTAATAACAACACATCTTTTAAAAGCCTCCTCTTTTCAAATAAAGCTCACTTTTTTCAAGCTCTTTCCTCAGAGTTTAAGTAAGGAACTCCTAAAAACACCTGCCTTTGTTTGAACACTTTATTAAACCCTTAATACGGCAACCTGAAATGACATTGATGACCAGAGTATTGGCCACTTGCAAACTTCAGAAATGTTGCAAAGACAACATTTGATATATCTGGAAAGGGCTTGGCTCCGTAAGTCATAAAAGAATACCCATATCCAAAATACCAGTTTACAACACAAGCAGCTTGGTCCAGTCACACATACTTGCCTATTACAGACTATTTGCTTTATCTTCTGAGTGCATGATACACTTACAGAGAAAGCCACCACACCGTTAATGTCCTAACCTCACCAAAAAAAAAAAAAGTTTACAAGAGTTCCATATCCAAATTAAAAAAAAAAAGTAAGAAAAATAAATTTCATAATAGCAAAAAGTAAACTGAAAGTCCATTCTGAGTCTACTGGGGATTAAAATACCACAACAAAAAAACCCCTCCAGAAACCATAGGAAAAAAATGCACGAAGGCACAAAAAAGGTTACCATGGGAACAAAGGCTATGTTCCAACTTGTCAAATAAAAGACCCCGTATGGCAGACCTTCACTCATAAGAGCAATCCCACAGGCTTCGAAAGGCAGTGTGTATAATTATTCCTTGAGCCAAAAGAATCTAATGATGGGGAAGAGGCAGGGGTTGCCCTTTCAACTCCGTTATGCCCCCCACATCCAACAAGACAAAATTAGTATGAATGTTGAAAGTGTATTAGCGTTATGGTAACTAGTGTATTATGCTGTATTATAATTCCACATCGGAACAGAAAAATAGAGGTAGGAAAGTCTGCACATTCATCTAAACTTCATAAACAAGGTGTAGGAAAAAATGTAAGGCAACAGACAGCTCCCAGTATTATTCAGTATGAGTTACCAATGCAAAACTGAGTAATAAGAGTCAAGCCCTTAAGTGCATCAGAGAAATTCCTGACATGAACAGACTTAAATACCTTGCTATGTGCAGCGAGTTCTGCGAGCATTTGTACGAGGAAGGCTGGAAAAAGAAATAATCCGTCAAACATGATCTTATTAATCAAAAGGTAATAATCCTTAATAAGGTCAGGTATAGTGCTTTATGTATTACTGGAAGTTTCCAGCTTGGCACTTGTTTCAGGTGATAACATAAAAGCTGAATTCCAACTTTGCCACCATCCCTGATCAACAGATATTTTAAAAGGCAAATAGTCATATTATTTTGAACTATCTTCTGTGACTTCTAAAAATACTATTTGAAATAATGAAGGCTTCATTTTAACTAACATTTTTCCATTTTAAGAAATTCAGGTCATTCATTGCATTTTGATGCGTACAACTGTTACACAATTGCAATACAAGAAATAAGACAACTCTTGAGATTTAGACTGGAGAACTACATAGACATTAAATGTAAATTTTTCTTTTCTACCTTCCTGGTCCTACAGCCCCAATAAAACATCTTCCTAAAACTATAAGGTAGAAAAGCTACGGTGATTTCCACTTCTATCACCTTTGCTGTTCCCCTCTAGTTGCCTTCATGGGCTTTTACTGCTTTTTGACAGTGTATTGAGAAGACAGTCATGATGTTTGAGGAACATGCAATGGTTACAGCGAGCAGAATATGCCTGCATTGAGTAGGCAATACAGGGAAATGGATGCAGGATTCACACTTGTCAACTTCTGGCAGAAGGAGAAAAAGTAAAGAAAAACAAGGATAGGAACAGGTATGCAAAGCACACCTTCACCTGGCCTATTTCTAGGAGTGCTGAAGTTGACCTCATGCAACAATTGCTCATTTTTCTGACTGTAGCTTTTTTGCTTGGCCAATTACATCTCCAGTGGCCTCTGACTGTACCTATGTGCAAACATCATCTAGCCCAGGACTCACTTCTGAGTCTTGCTGACTCTCAGGATGCTTACTAACAGTTTGCAACTGGATTTCCTCCAATACATTAGCAAGTTCTCTAGCCATCGTTTTTTCAACTGATGTATCTAATACAAAGGTGCCAGTCTAATGCTGGGGATGAAGAGTTGATGCTTTGGAAACAAAACAAACCCCAAACTCATCACATACTAGCTTTAAGATTTAGCTGTGCAAGCCCATCTATAACTTGATTTTCAAATATAACCCATAGATTATGTTTCTTCACCAGCACACTATGAAGTACCTCTGTCAAACTGTTTCCTATAGGTCAGCTTTCCACAGAGGATTCTCTCGTGCTTTCAGAGTATTCACCAACCGGGGTGAGAAGAGAAAAACACTCTCATTTTCTCTTCAGTGCAAACAAGTAGCTATGCTCCTGTCTTACCTTCAGGAGGCAAATATGTACCCTGCACAGCTCTAGCGATGTATGTGATTTAACTCCTTGGTCTAAAATTACTAGTTGCTGGTAAAGGGCTCCATAGTACCTTCTCAGAAAATACACTGATAGAAAAATCAAAGTTTAAAAAGTATTCTGATCCAAGTCCAACCTGTGAATTTTGTCACATGCAAAATACCCTTCTGAGGCTTTGTATCTGCTTGTGAAAATTATGGTTAGAAGGGGACACGGCAAGTAGCAGCTCCAGTTCAGACAGGGGCATCACTTCCCACTTGTGCCACCTCTGCTACACAAAGTGACAATCTGCAAAGATCCTTACATCCTTATATTTACACCAAGATAAAGTACAGTCACTCTTGTTGGTGGGTATATTGTTAATTACCATATTTGTACACTTCAAGTCCCTTTGTTTTCCCTTGGCTGTAGTTTATGTGGAGGGTCAGGCAGTATGGGTCAAATCAGATGCACTAATGAGTATTCCACAGCCCTGTTTCTCACCCTACTTTTTTAGAAGGAATGTAGACTTTCTTTCTGTCCTTCTTCCTAACTTAGAAAGCCAGTTAAGATCCATTTTCTCTCTTTCAAAATAACTTGTTCTGAAATGGACGCATACAAAAAGATGTTTTGTTCAGCAGTTAGAAAGACACTGCTTACTTGTATTCACAAGAGCAATCAGGAAGACAGTATTGCTGGAGCATCTATCTTATACCCCAGCACACAGACAATCTGCACGTGCGCAAATGCATTAACTCCACTCATACTGTACAGTCTTAATTTGCCATTTTTAATTTTACATACCCCTTGCATTTGCACAAAACTCCACCTATTTCAGACATGAGGAAATCGTGACAGAGGAACAGTTTATGACATAAAGCAGCATCAGATCAGAAACACAGTTGTTCAGAGCTTGACATAAAAGTGAAGACTTTCAAGAAGTAGTACTGTTCAAACCTGGAAGATACAGGTTTTAGAAACTAGATATGCAGTCAACACTCAAAAATCCCTTTTAAAATCAACAATAATTACCTAACAGGAAATCTCTGCTCCTGTTAACTAAATAAAAATTGTATTGATAGCCTGTAGAAGTAGCAGGTAGAATCAATTGCATGTGTATTTTTAAAAAGTTCCAAGCCCCAAGTCCTTTCAACTCCCCTTTCCCTATTTTCACAGCAAGTGTAACCACTGACATGTAATACAGTTATACTGTATTAAATAGCTATAGATTTTAACTTTTAAATCAATTAAAATACCCCTCCATTAAATGTCAGAGTGACAAGTAATAGCCTGTTGAGTGCCATGGAAAATTTTGGTCAAATAGCAGATGAGGGCTGCAATCACTGACTGATACCTAGAGCAAAGGCTTTTGGTAATTCTCCCACAAGCAATCACAATTGCTGACAAAGTTCAAATTTGTCTTGACAGGACTGTCAAGGCAAACTAGAAATGTTCACAATTGTAAGTCAAAGAATTCATTTTTATTCAGTTGAAATTCACTCTACTGCTCACATACTAATGATACACAGTACTGTACCTACCACTCTCTCTGGCTGAATGGCTGAAACCCATACAGCAAAGAATAAAGGAAAATTGGAGTATTAAGCAAAATAGACCAAGGAAGACCATGTTCTGCAACTAACACGGCCTCAATTTATCACCTAAATCCTCTGCTGCATATTGTCAAAGCTCTCTTGAAACATATAGCAGGCCTTTATTTTGGAAGGCAGCTTGCACTTAACTTCAGTGGGAATAAGAGCTGGTACAATAATTAAAAATATCGTCATTCGTCCCATTTTAGGAAAAGGATGTTTAACTGTTTATGCACGAAGCACGTTACTGTAGAGGCAAACTGACAGTTGAGTGTGCATAATTATGTGCTTATGCATAAATTTACACAATTTACATAGTAATCAAGGTGTATAGCAGAGTGAGCAAACATTATTACTTGCTAAGCCATCACCCCCAGATCTTATTTATGCAGTCCGTCTGTGGCACAGACTTTCAATTTTCATCGCAAGGACCGCAATATTTACATTCATTGTTAAACCAGAATATCACTCACTGACACAACAGGTCCCACAGAGTGCAATTAAAACCAAACACAAGGAACCTGATAACACATTCTCTGCTCCATCAAGCAATTTCACAGAACGGTTTGGGTTGGAATGGACCCTAAAGATCACCTAATTCCAACTCCACTGCATGGGCAGGGATACCTTCTACTAGACCAAGTTGCTCAAAGCCCCATCCAACCTAGTCTTGAATTTTTGCCTATTCTAAAACAACCTGCCCTTTTTTTTGTTTTTTATCATCATCCCTGTAACCACCAAAATTATTTTTCCTATAAGCAGGTGTGCAATATGCAGAATAAGCACTTGGTGAAGAAAGAAGATGACTCAACAAAGAGTAAGTTTTGAGGACCTATGATTTCGAGTTGCAGCAATCACAGTGTAACTTGAGTTTATATTACACAGTCGAAGGATTCAAGAAGCCCCTGCCACTCGAACACCTTCAGGCTTCAGACCACTTCACTCCATGCAGCTCCTGGTGCAGGAGGCCACCACAATCACAAAGCATTAAGAGGCAAGTGACGACTCCTCACTTCCATATCCATTTTATGCATTCACAATTAACACATACGTAATAAAGCAAGTGCTGAGCTCCAAAGTGTATGAAAATGGTTTTATTATTTTTTTAAAAAATGAAATTGTTATTCTGGAGCAAGAATAATGCAACTAAGGCTTCCTCCTTCCCACCTGCAATGTTTAGTAGGAGAAAACAAAGCAATCACCTTTCCTCTAGTTGGGGCACTAATTGGGTTCCTCCCTTCCATCGAGTCACTTATTTTAATGGAACTGGTTTAAGAGATAACAGCTAAAATTGAAAGAGGTAATAGCTACCCACTGTCAAATTTAGTTAAGTTGGCTGACATTCAAAACTTAATAGGTGGGAACACATAGACAGCTCAGTTATATAGAACTTAATTTCCTTAGGCTCTGTGTAGGGTTCAGCTGTACTTGCTACTGTAACCATTGACTTGACAGGAAAAAGTCCTGAAAAAGCTATTACTGCTTTCAAGCTTTGGACCTTCACACATATTCACATATTTAAAAAGTGCCATCTACTGACCTAAAGCACGCAACTTCCTCAGAAGAGCCTGCTCTCCATCCCAGTGAGCATGTCCAAACACAACCCAGGAGCCGACATAAACCCTTCCTGTCCTCCTCCTTGTTCTTTCAGGTTGCCACCTCTCTCTCTTTCATGATCCACAGCCTCCGGCACCTGCCTCACTGGCACAGCGGTGGCCAGGAAGCAACGGGCTGGGAGAGCAGCCTGCCTACACCAAGGGCAGCTTGCCGCTACTAGCACAGCACCATTACCTTCTCCCTCGGACTCTCCAAGGGAAAGTGGTGAGGAGTCCCGCTTTCTGACAGGGTATTACATTAATTTTGAATGAACTAAATCAGCCATCAGTGAAACTCACAATTACAAATCTTGTTAGCAGCAGCCCTTGCCTCAGCTCATATGAATTAAGCCCACACGTAGCTGTGCTGCTGTTCCGCAGCCCACGACTCCTCTCTTCACCCCTATCATGAACACTGCCCAGAGTGGAAGCCCCACCCCTCAGTTCAAAGTGAGCAGAAGAGGACCAAAGAGATTGGATACTTCTTTATTTCATGCTTTTCTTTGTAATTCAAGATGACTTTTTTCCTCTAAAACCAGCACACACAAGACGGCAGGCCTGTCACGTTGCGCATTAGACATGGTGCTACCAACGATACCTACACATCTCTGAAGTTCAGCATGCTTCTAGAAGGAGAGTTTCCATTACAACGATTAATTAAATCCTACTTTAAGTAAAAAAAAAAAACAACCAAACAACTCTTCTACACAAGTTGTCAAGAAATTAACCCCATTTTTGCAGTACATTAACAGCTACAGATACTCATCAATTCACCTATATTTTTCTTTTTTGCTTGTTTTCCATAGTAATGTGTTCTAGTTTTGCATATGCCTCTAGAAGTCTAGTTTTTGAATCTGCAGAAGCTTGGCCACAGTGGATAGTGTTGCTGTCTTTAACGTGGTTTTGGACTCCAAATATGGACTTATCTTAAACACATCCTTGCAGTATTTCCTGGACTTGCCTCAGAGGCATTCCAATTTTACTGAGTCCATAGAAAATAGCTTCAGGCAGCACACTATCCATCCTTCCCTCTGAAAATCTCTATCTGTGCTCCTGTATCTACAAAACTAGGATTTCCAAACTGAGTATTTGAGACCTCCTATAACAACTCAGCAACTAAAATCTTTTCCAGGGCTTTTACACCAGCAAAGACTCAAAGACCATCCAAGAGTAACTGGCTAATGTTTGGAAGAAACAAGGCTGTTATCCAAATTTCACAGTCATACAGAGGAATGTTAATAAAAGTAAATGCATACCAAACACTTGTTTGAAGTTCAGTGCTTCTTTCATTCCAGCAACACTGCTTTAATCTTGCAAATGCTGCTCTGCCTTTTGTTATCCTGTTTCGTGACTGTGTTGTCAAGCGCAGGGCTCAGGCAACTTTGCTGCAGAAGTAGCAGAAACTTCCTACAAATGTCAAGCCTGTGCTGCTAACGTGCATGTTTTCTAGTGGAGTTAGGCTGAAGCAGGACCTCAGCTTTCACCACAGAAGTGCCCAGGCCAAGGTGTTTGGCAGAATAATCTGAATTCAGTCCCTCCTGGCTCTCAAGCACTTGGGAACCAATTGCAGTCACTGGCAGGAAGCAGGCTGCAGGTTATCAGCTGCGCAACCTTGGATTTGATGCAAAAATCGCCGAAAGTTGAAAATTCACCCAATCCTGTAACACGACCTGCAGTCTCCTCTATTGTAGTCTCAAACAACGTCAAGAAGCAGCTCTGCCTACAAGATACCAAGGCAGATCAGATTGCAGACGAAGCCTTGCTTCATGTCCTTCTGATAGCAAAAACCTGTGATGTTCTGCCTTGATTGAAAACACTTGCCAGAGTTGCCAGTTCAAACTGAATTTTGCTGAAGCCTGAAGAAACCCTTGAGATTAATGGTATTACAGGCTTTGGTTTACTTGACAAAGACAATATACAGGCCTTTATTCTCAGCCTTTTCTGAGATTTACTTGGCTGCAAAATTGCATTAACTGTTCCTCAACCAAACTAAACCTCCAGGTCTGCTGACCATTACTCCAGCAAAAGTAGAAGCCTGTTTTTCCTGCAAGAAACGAATGATTACACCAGTTACCAAAGCACGCACTCTATTCTTTTTGTAGATTTGAATCTCTGCATTCTTAAACTTGCAAGGAAACAATGTCTTTTCCTTGATGGCTCTAAAACCTAGGTGGTGCCCCCTGATCAACTATTCCAGCAGAAGTACCATGAGTGCCTGCTGCCCTTCTCTGCAGTATTTAGAGGATACAGACAAGAGTTTGTGCTGTTTTGCTGTCAGCTACTCTTGGATGGGTAGACTGGAGAACTTCATCTAATGCTTCATCAGAGATGCCAGACGGACATTTTAATAAACAGGTTAAGTGTTCAAGCCACTGATTTGGGATTTCTTTGTAGCTGGCTCTCCGCATTGGACAATTTTGACTATGGACAGATGCAACACCACTGACTTTACAGCTACAGAGTAATTTTAAGCAGCCATAGAAGCTCACATAAGTTTCTGCCATTATAGTTACAGTTTAAACCAATATCAACCCCTCAGGTTTTTGTAGGAATTGCTTGTGCGGCCGCAACAAATTCATGGTGGCCACAGTCAAAGCATAGCTGATAAGCTTTTACCAGGCAACCACAAATGCAGGTCCCCAGAGTCTGCCTGTGGTATGCAGGTCCCCAGAGTCTGCCTGTGGTCACTGTGATATCTCCTAAAAAGCACTGGTCCCAACTGGCAACAGAAGGTATAACAAATAAATAAAAATACAGGAAAAGAATAGAATAAAAGTGTATTTCATAAATACATTTCATAAATAAATTTCATAAAAGTGTATTTCATAAATTGGAGCTCCCTAAAATAAATAATGCAGCTGGCTGTGCTCCTTAAGGCATTTACTAGCTATCTTAAAGTTATTATGGTTACATGAAAAGAAAAAAATCCAAATGACTATGATACAAAGAGAGTCTACAGAGTCTATGAATGAATATTGATAAACTGCTGATCATGATTTGCCATAATTATTCTTAGAGCATGAGGTCACAATCCTAAACTATGAAACTGCTGAAATAATATTTTTAAAGTTTCATCTTTCCCTTATGCACAAAAATCTCTGCTAAGCCTGCAAAATCTTGACCTCAAATTTAAGGACATTATGCTACTTTAATAAATTATATAGAAGGCTTGACTTGCGATCAAGAAAATATTAAGTCTTGGGTTATTAGATTTTACATTATTTCTTTACTCATTAAACCTGAAGACCTTTCATTAAAAATAAAAGTAATTCAATTTGCTGCCATATTATTAACAAAACATCATATACATATTTAAACTCCAATGCCATGAAAGAGATGACAAGGATAAACTATAAACTGAACAGCTGAAATACAGACAATGTAAAAGAAACAAAAAATCTTTTGTATGAAAGGAAGGAGGTCACTATTTTAGCTTAGCCCAAATTTATTTTAAGGGTATCATGTTCTAAAAAGACGTTTATAGAAAAAAACCTGGATTGGTTTGGTTGCTGTTTGCCTGAAGCGTATACACTTCAGCTTTTTGCTTAATTACAATTAGATGGAAAAGTTTGTTGGTGACTCCCATTCCTTCTTCACAATTTGATATATTGTTGCAGTTCTTGATAAGGCTGCAGCACACCCTTTGCATGATGGAGAAGTTATCCACCAAGAGTGTTACTCAAGTGCACAAGCACAGCTATCACTCCAATTAACTATTTATGAGCTGTTCCACTGCTCTAGAAAAAGTGCACCGCTATCAGAAAAGACCTGCTCATTAGAAACCAGCCTGTTAAGGTATTTTTAAATATAACAACGCGATTTCAGTAGATGTATGCGCATTACTTTTTAAGGAGAAAAGGAACAGAAGCGTTTTACTCTGCAGCTGAGTGGTTTAAAATTTTAATGAAGAAAGGATTTAAGATTGTATTATAGGAAACAATGTCTCATTGACAGAAACACAGTTAAGATAGTCGTGCAGATCTTTTCCATCTCTTATTTCTGTGCGCTTGTACCCTAGGCATGCATATGCTTCCACTCTCTCGCCGCACAAAACCGGGGTGGGTGCAGTCTGAAGACTGGCAGGAAAGCAGGGACTGGGTGCTGCTTCCAGGTGGCTCCTCCTGCAAGAGAGAATCTCTGCCACAGCTTCTCTTTACATCCAAAATGCTATTGGGAATAACTCTGTGCTCCAAATCTGAAATTCCTCCCCTCCTAAATGGAGCAAAAATTAAAATCAAGTTACTTAAGCAAAGAATTGGCAAAATTATTCTCTCCTGGTTATGCTAGGCAGATGAGAGAAAAAAAAAAATAGGGAAAGGGGAGGAGATGGCAAACCTGTCCTGGCCTAACTTTATGAACCATTGAGTTGCTAAGCTCTTGGAGAGTGCTTTGAGCTGCTCTACTTATTACTGATAGTACAGAAATATTATATACATCACATTTGTATTACTGCAGTACTCAAGCATTTCAAGAAATTCACATATATAAAACAAATCAATCTGTACTACCTGAAGCTGTGCCCTTCATTCCCAGTTTACTGCAATTTCCTTATCAGAAGTACCCAAGAAGCTATCTCATCTGATGCTCTACCAGGCAGAGATATTTTGGACAAATTACAAAAACTATTTCATAACTAAAATTATCAGATTGATGAGTGACACTAAAGCACTACCTGTCAAATTGTTACTGAACTTCACCTTCTAAATTACTGTCTACCCAGTTATTTCAAATGCATGTAGTTATGTTAGTCCAAATGAGCTTGTTGCTTAAAATACTACTACATCCCACACATTTGTTCCTGGAAGATAACATAATGGAGCCCATCTGAAATACCGTCTGGCATATTTACCTGTCTCAAGCCCTCACTTTATTTTGCAGCATCCTCGCCTGCTGTGAGTTCACAAGAACAACATTATCATGCAACAAAACATGCGACTGATGATAATCGACACCAGGACACATTACCTGAAAATGTGATAAATGCAAAACCTTGTTATAAATTGATAATACTCTGATGTTAACTTAGTGCCCACTTGTTCTTAACATTTTGCCATTTGCATATCCACATCTCTGGTATGACTTTAGTGACTCAACTGTTCACCAGCTTACTTGTGTATATTAAGGTGGTTAGTCCCAGAACCTTTCTTTCCCTCTGTCTCCTACCTCTCTTCTCTATGTCCTCATAAATAATGATACCTAAAAATAAAATGATATGCAAGACTAACAAAGGACAATATTGATACTCAGTCCAGAAACAGAGCCAAAGCACAAGATTTTTCAGCTGCTGTACACTGCTTACTCTGATCCTGTCAGGGTCAATGCAATCCACTTCAAAATGGTCTCAGATTAGATAGAGCAATGCAATTCAGAGCTACTCCAGAGTTTTGTTAATAGTTTGCTGTCAGCCTGAAGCAGGGAGCTAATAGACAACTGACACGTGTACAGAAGAACAATCCTCCTCGACCACGCATCACAAGCCTTAAATTCACTACAAGGATTGTACATGAAATACAGAATAGGTCATACTGGTACCCACTAAAAGATAAAGAAAAATTATGCTCTCCTGGTTTTCCCAGTAAGACAAAATTAGTGTTAACATGTGTGATCAACTCCTTAATGTGGTACCATACCATTTATTACTGTAGTCTCTCCCTGTATTTTCCAGTAACCTTCTAGATTTTTGCCTTTTGGCTGAAGGCAAACTTTTCACATTTTAGATGATGGAACCAGAACGAGTATCAATGTTTGACAATGATTGCCTGAAATCTCTTGGGAGAAGGATGGGTAGAGAATAAAGGAATTAAGGAGTGTATTTACTCCTGTCTCTTGTCATTTTACAGCAATATAGAGGGAAGGGAGGAAAGGAGAAAGTCTAATTTAGTGGTCTGAGTGATACATTGGAAGCTCCACATGCATCCAAGGCTACTTTTAAAGAAAGTTTTATGCATATGCAAGTCTGTTCATGGAAAGGTACCATATGCTTAAAATCAGCCTTCATACAATGCATACGTCATGAAATTTGTATAGTCTTCTTTTTCCTTCTTCCCCACACACCAACCCTCCCAACAGTGAGATTCACAGATCTGAAAGGATGTTAAATACTAAATCTGTAAAAGTTCATGACAGTCTATGGCAAAACTCCCATTCAGTTTAGATTAAAAATACTTGGTGAAATTCCAAACAAGCCCATCATCAATACATGCACAAGCAGGATTGCTGGTTCCTCAGGAGAGAGAGAGCTATCACTTGTTTCCTCTAAGAAGACCTTTCTGTACAAATCAACAAGGATGCTATCTTGATATGCAGAATACTTTCTGTAAAGTGCTAGAAGTTGAATATGTCTGCTCAACTGAGAAAGAGACCAAACGTCCCTGCAAAAGTTTCAAGCACTAACTGTAATGCTGTACAACTTTCACTGTAAATTTCTGTATGAATTGAAACATGTGAGAAAGCCACTCTCTTCACTGGATGTTCACTCCTTTTATAGGCGATTTTCCAATTATTTGAGGAAAGTTCACAGATTGCAAATAATTCTTTGCTCTTCCCATCTCCCTATTACAGCTAGAGAAGAATACATAAAATCTTTAAACCTTTTCCCTCCCCAGTCCTTGGTCAATATTTCTTAATTACTTGATATTGAACTATCCCTTCTGTAGTGTTATATCATAATTCAAGCATCAAATTTCAGTATGTTAAGGAGACTAGAAGGGTTACGTATACTTTTCATTTCTAAGTTTTTACTTCAAGATGTTTTCTTTGTGACTGCCTTGGTTTGTATTTCCTTTCTTATTTCCTCAAACTTTTAAGATTCAGATGTCTTCCACTCTTAGGCATGCTAAACACATCCTTGGGTAGGATTTAAAGGACTCATTTGTCATGTAAGCGGAAAAAAAAAGTGTATCTGAGGCAGAAACTTGCATTTGAGTCTTATTCTCTATCAACAATGCCGTCTTAATAATCTTGGCTATGGTGAAATAAGAAATGTAATATTCATTGGCTAAAAGATTTTTTTTTTCCTTGTGTCATCATATAGTTTGAACATACTGCACTACGTTCATATATTTTTTTATACAATTCCCCAGGTTTCTTCTGTTTTTCTTCATCAAAGTACAAAACCCAGAGCTGTTTTTAACTCTTCCCATCACAGTCAGAAATCGTACATGCACTGTCTTTGGCAACTGTGGTTATCTGCTGAAGTTTACTTCTGTGAACAACCCAAAGCATTTTATCCTAGACCTTTACTCAAACTAAAGTGACTGTCCACAGGAGCAGCATCTGTTTGAGTTTATATTAACAACTTGATACTTGAGTAACGAAAACTCTTTGAAGATGAAGCCGGCAAAAATATCCTGTATTATCAAATCCTAGAATGACCAAACTAAGACTGGTTTCAGTAAGTTATGCCAACATTTTCACTTTCAAAAAAAAAACAAATAAAAAAAATAAATACAATGAATAGGACAATCTCCAGGCCTGGAGATTAAAAGATACAACAGTTAAAATACTAGTTTTGTGAAAAAAAGACAGAATCCACCATTTTTACCTCTTCCTAAACATTTTGTCATTTCACAATAGAATACATCTAAAACTAATCAGGTCACTGTGGTGGGCATGGCTTTTCAGGCAGCCACAAAGGAAACAGCTATGTAATATTAATATCAATATACAACATTCAACTGTGTCAGTTCTTCACAAGTCATATTTTAAATGATAAAGGCAAATATACTTCTTACACTGACACATGTATACCTCCAAAATCTTGGATATCAGACATTTTTGTTTGGAAGTGAGGATCTGCAGCTCAGTTTTCTAACACAAATCAAGGTCTAAATTCTGCACTCTTGCTTATTAAAAAGTAGTAATTGAAGATTTGGAAAGCTAGAAAAAACAGATTTGCTGCTATTATAATAATTTTCTGGTTAACTATGCTAACATAGAGCTTATTAGATACAGAGCCCTTAGAACATCCCATAATGCAGAGAAGTCATCTCTAATCATGAATTAATCTTAAGTCTGCTGTAACTTATAACAACTTAAAAGGCCAGTCAAGAAGTTAAAGAGCCCAGATTGGATGGAGGATCAACAGGACATCTTGACACTGATGGCCATAAGGGCTTGTATAATGGTCCTACATGACCAAGCTATCAGATGCACCTTGAAGGCTGCTTTGCTTTAGTGTCACAGGTTCAGTGATCATGCCCAGACAGCACGGACAAACAAACAGGTTTGTTTGTTGTTGTTTTTTTTACTGTACAGTACTATTTTACTTCTAGATATAAACAGAGTTAGGAAAATACAATCAAAAAGAATAATTAAGGAGGCAGGTGGGACATAGCAATATTTCCTTTCTAGTACCGGTTTCCTTGAAGATTAATAGTAGACACAAGCATTTAAATCAACTTGATTCTACATTATTTATAAATATAATGCTGCCATTTTACTGTATAAATAATAATCACACCAAGGGGCTATGAAATACAGAGTCTGTTTCCATTTTTTTTTTTTTAAAAACCTCTATCTTGAGATACACCACTAAGACATCAAATACAGAGATAACAATGAAATGTCACAGGAAACTTCTACTGACACGAAAACAATCAAACCCAGAACCCCCCATCTTTCCGAGGCAGGTGATAACCTCATACCAGATAACTTGACAGTGAGGTGCTCCAATCTCACCAGACATGAAATAAATAAATACATTGAAAAACAAACAACACTTAAATATACCAGGAATGGGCTCCATGCTGGCTATTTCAAGGAAGGTGGTATAACTAGAAAAAAACAACAAGAAAGCACTATAGAGATTTCCTGTTCAGGAGGAGATACTGCAGTGTCAGTACTCAACTCCTACATTTGACCTAAACCAAAAAAAAGAAGAAAAAAACCTACTTCTGAAAACATACACTTCATCACTTCTTTTTCTGTCTCGTTGTATTTCTTTTATAAAACAAAGATGGCACTCAATGACAAATACAGGCCAGATAATGAAGAAAATCAACTCATTCGCCATCCCCTATTGACACATTCCTGGATAGACAGAAAGTAGGACCAGAAAGCCGAATAAACTATAGGTCAGGGAACAGTTTTCCCTTGAGAAGCATTTATGAGTGCTGAGGGAACAACACTCTTCCGTGCCAAATGGACATGATTTCTGTTATCGGCCCTTTGAGATGGGATAAGTCATTGGTTTAATTAAGAATAGAAACAGAATCCCAAGCCATCCATTCTACAACTATATTAGAAATTTTCTGAAAAGATTCTTATTTCTATTCAGCAGCTAAAGAAGTTGACAGATAAGTCTTGAGTTCTTTTTATTAAAATCTCCAGGGACATTTCCATTTCTGGTTTATGGCAATGCAAATTTGCCCTATGTTTACTTAGGGCACTCACTGGTTTTTGAGCCTCAGAATTAAAATGTTATTGATCATAACCAAATGGAATATTCAGTTCAAACATTGAAGATTTTACTTTTACAGGCGCTGTTAGCACAAGCAAAACCAGGACTCTGCCTCTGCAGTCGCTTTCAGCTGTGGGAGCAACGGCTACTTCCAGTAGAGTGGTCCTGCCATGGCATCACAGAGGTGAGCAGTGTAACTGTAAGTGTATAATCTCAGATATATAATCCAAGAGTTGGATCAATAGGAACATCTCTGAGCCCAGACTGAGGCCAAAGTTCTTATTATTAGTAGAATACCCAAATCCTGAATATCACAAGAGGAAAACCTCTTCAACAGAGTTATATTGCATCCAGCCACAATGCAACAGCAGTTTAACCACCACCACCTGAAAAGAAGCAGGGTAGGTTGAAAGACAAAACACGCAAGCACTTAAATTGGGAGGCTTCCGCAACAGTATTTATAGAGTGCTATAGCCACCCAAATCCAGAGAGCATACTTCTCAATCTGCTCAAGAGTCAGAAACCAGAAAGTTAAGAGTATGCTGGAAAAGCAAAAAATTATACAAAAAAGCCTTCTGATACAAGAAGAAAATAATACAACCCAATTACAACCAATCGATTTCATTTAATTCAGTGAGCACTTACTTAAGTCTTAGTTTCATAGTCTTAAGTGAGATATGAGTCTCACCAAGATCCACGATAAAATTTATGTCAAATTTCGCGTGGGCCAGAAATTCACATCCCTTAAACCAACCCACAGAAAGTTCTAGGCACAAACCCAGAGCAAGAACCTGAGCAAGGCTCAAACAAGCAGCCAGGAGGCACACGTACTCCTGGAAGAAATTTTATACTCACAAAAGAGCATTTGTTTTGCAATTAAGGAGAGATCACTAAAATTAAGCCTAAACATATTAAGTACTAGTGAATTACATATACTTCCCCCACTTTCCCTACTCCCCAAGAACACAACCTTCAAGATAAAAGGAGTAGAAGAAAAGATTAGTTTGGGTTGGGTTGGGTTTTTTTAAGTGAAATTTTGGTTATATTTCCTCTTTCATATTGCAATCTTTTCTGGTTTAGAGATAGAGAATAAGAAAAAAAAAAAAAACAAACAAAAAAAAACACAAAAAAACCACAAACAAAAAAACGCCACAAACTAAAGCAAAACCCAAACACTAAAATTGCTTCAGGATACAGGTTTCTTTAAACCACACAGTTCGGTGTAACTTGAAGCTAGGGAATAGTTAAGCAGCTATTATGATTTACAGTATGCAGAAAAGAACTATAATAACTGTACATCTGGACAGTAGGCTGAAGTGGCAGAGAATAAATAAAAGCCAGAGGATGTTTTATTCTCTCTTCCACACTCCTCAAGGACATGGTAGCTTGCATTAGAGGACAGCAGCGAGGCAAGCACTCGCAGCATGACAAAGCTTGTGTGCGAACTGCATCAAAGCCTTTTCTAAAATTCTATGGATGGATGTATATACACACATGGACTTACAGATACACCACCAAATAAACTATCTGCAGAGTTTACGTTTCCATCGAAGGTGTGGGCTGCCACTTCTGGGAGCCAGGAGCTAAATGTCAGGGCACAGGCTCTGGTCCCAGCTCGCCGAGATGCAGGAGCTGCACAGGGGCCCTGCTTGCACCCACATTGTTTAATACTGGTACAGAACTCTCCATAAGGTTAGCAAATCACAGAGCTACCCTCTAGTGAATTGACAATCCCTGCAGTCACCCCTATGCAGTTGCCTGCCCTCCTGTGGATAGAATATGATACACTACAGTAAGTTGAAAGAATTTGAAAGGAAAAAAAAACAAACACAAACCCAACAAACCAACAAACCACAAATCCTCCTGAAAACTAACAGCTGGTACATGCTCAGGATGACTATGGGTTCTACAGCTACAACTGCAAAATACCCAAATATATTAAGGATTAACTGCTCCTGCAACCCATTTTGCATTTTTTAATTTTGTAGCAAAGTTAAGTAATACCAGTGGAATAGCAGCTGCAACTAAAATTGCCAAACATTTCTCTTTCAAAGTGCAAGTGGAGAGTGGTTTTTGTTTGTTCGTTTAAAGCTAAGCATTAATACTTTCCAGCATGGGTGCGTTTCAGGCTGAAAGAATCTGTGTTTCAAGAAAAACACTATAGCTGTTTCTGAAAAACTGAAGGAGGGAAAAAATACGGTTTTGACAGTTTTCGAATTTCCTACAATTGACCCTTTGAAAACCAATATTTCCATGTTTCGGTGTACAGACTTTGAATTGACCTTGGAGCCAAAGGTGCTGCTTTTTCCAGCTGAGGGAAAATCCATTCAAACCCACGCCCTAAAAGCAGTGTTTTCACGCACTTAATAGTGGTTTGCAGTATTTGGCAGCAGTATTCCCTCTGCATTTTATCTATGCTGAGCAAGCTGTAGATGGGGGCTGAAAAAAGTTCATTTTTCTCCCTTTCTCCCTCTGTACAGATGCTCATCCTAGCTGCTGTGAACTTCTGCACCTGAACTGATATGAAGGACACTTCAATCCCAACTGAATTCAGCAAATACATTCCTGCTACACAGACTGGAAAGGAAGGGAAGGTCCCAGCCTGGACACAAAGGGACCAGGAGAGGCAACAACATTTACTTGAGGCTGCAGAGATGCAATGAGTGGATGTAAATGCTGTGTTACAAGGTGAAAGGCAAGGTGAGAAATGTGCCAGTCAAGACAGAAGGCAGCAGCAGAAGAAAGGAGGGGACAGACTACTGGGAAGAGTGGCAAAAAGCTCTGCCACAATGTGTGTGGAAATACAGGGTTATTTTGACCAAAATTTGGGATTAGGCAGAGGTGTGAAGACTCCAGGACATCGTGAACATCTCCTTGCACCTTACTACTTATGGTCTCTTTCTACAGTGAGTCTCAACAAAAGCGGCAAGGTCCACTGTTAAGGTTCAACGAGCGACACAGATGCAAACATTGTTCCATGAAATGGAATTTATTTCCAGCAACTTTAAGAGGCCTCAGAAGTACTTGTGACTGTATAGCTTTGTGACTCTAGGCAACCTTTCTAATACAACTCTGCTTTGTGCACTGAGTGAATGAGCTCTGGACAGCAAATTTGGAGGAGCAAATTCAAGTATATTCTAGAACTGAAAAATTCATCATTAGGAAGGAGAGACTGCCTGCTTTATTTCAGGAAGCTGAACAAGGCTGGAAAGCTTTGACAGAAAAAGATCAATTTGGGTTAAGGAAGCACATCACCGTGTCAAACTGAATTTATCATGACTTTTCCACATGGTATATAACAGATACTTTTCATACAAACATACACTTTTGCCAATAATTTCTCTCACTTTTATCTTTGAACTGTGACATGATTCCAAAAATCTAATTGCCCACACTTAAGGTGATTTGCAAACTGTGCACTGAGTTCATTAATACTGACAATTTAATGAACAATGTAGCCTTTGAATAGCTACATTGATTGCAAAAAACTGTAATTAAACTGCAGTTTTACATACTTTGAAAACATTTACTGAAAGTAGTATTTACACCTTTACATATGTGCATAATTGTGAATACATAGAGTCCAGGAGAATTCATGGCTTGCTTACAGCACCCCAAACCGCTTGAATTATTTTGGACCACATTTTCTTACATGTATGTAAAAGGAGAGGCAAGTAGAAAGCAGGCCAGAACAAACACACCATCTACCACAAAGGCAGCCCTGGGAAGTGGAAGCTCGCAGCTCCTGAACATCAGAGCGCACGAACAGTTCCTGCTGCACATCCACATGACCTACTGTCAGATGGTAACGATTATGAGGTCCTCACTTCATTTCCACAGATGTGGCAATGCTCACGAGGAGGAAAGGAAGGGGGAGGGCAATGGGAGTCGGAGGAGAAAGACCACTGCCTCCTTCCAAAGAAAATTTAGCTTGCTCATTTCCCCTCTCCTCCTGAAAGTTTGAAAAGGCTGCCTCGTCCTTAACAAAGCATGATCAGTTAAATCCATCAATAAAGATCTCAGAAAAAGAAATTCAAATCTATTAATGCTCAGATTTATACGTAGCATTTTAAATATTTTTTAAACATCTAGTAATACAAGACTCTCCATTTGACTTCTGTGTCTGTACTTTATGCATTATGAAATATAAAATTAAGTTCACAATCTAGTATTTTTGTCATGGGAATGGTTCTCAAGTTCCTAGGCTTAGCAGATGGTCGATAACAGATTTCACTATTTCCTGTTTTTCCCCCATTTTCTTGGATTTCAGCAACAGAATAGATCTTTTCCTGAGCAATCTGTTCAGTTTGATTGTGTGTCTTTTCTGAATTATATCCAGCACTTATTTTTCTTTTGTAGTTTTCCGCACAGACACACGCCTACCCCGTCCCCCCCATCCCCCCTCCCCCAGCACTCCCATGTCCCTTATTTGAACACTAGAAGTTTTCTCTTTGGTTTGTAGTTGCTTGACAAGAATAAAAGCAAATCTCAGATGAAGCAGACAAAATGCATGTTAACTTCCACGCTGCTTTTGTCAAGTTGTTGTGAATATTTTGCATAATAAAAGCAAGTCATACACACAGTTCCTAATCTTTAATTTTGTTTTTACAGAATCATAATTCACTTCTCTCTGCCTCAGCTTCACCACATTTTCCAGCTTCCAGGATTCCTCTGCAAAGTTACTCCTAACTATCTCCACACACACATTACAGGTAAGTGCCCTGATCCTGTGTAACTAATTTCAAAATTCTCCAATTCGGAACCAATCAACCTACTGACTTAAAACTACCCCCACCCACAGAGAGAGGACTGAGATGCTTTCCCTGTCTTTCAAGATGCTCCCTCAACGTCAAGGTACGTCTCCACTCCTGGATTCGCTTTGACGAAGCGGCTGTTCCCTGCTATGCAATCTGGACATGATGGAGAGGAACACGTTCAGCAGATTTATAAAAAGTTTGAATTGCTCTTGAGAACAGTCATACACTGGTCTCCCTGCTGCCATAAAGGGAAATGCTTACTGCAAAGAGACAAGAGAGGAAAATCCCAGGTTTGCTGGCTCTTTAAGCCAATGCAATAAATCAAGAGTTATATAACATTCACCCCGTCTCCCCACCCCCCCCAAAAAAATACATTCTTAGCTTGAAATACAATTAAGGCTGAAAAATTAAAGTGATGTTTTCACGGTTTTTACTAGCTCTTAGGCTTCAGCATGGAGGCCTTTGCAAGAAATCTGCCCTCAAGAAGCGGGAAGGTAACAAAGGTGGCAGCACGCCACCAGGATGAAGATGTAGACTATCAGAAGCTGACAACTGTGCAAATCCAGTGCTGCCCTTTATATGAAATGCTGTGACAAAAGAAGTGAAATTCCTGCTCACCTATCGTCTTGGGGACCTGCCTCCATCACTGTGATGGTAGTGTAAACACGAATAAGGTCTGCTTGATGGCCAGTTGGATTTCAGAGGAGCCAATCCACTTTGGACCATGTTCTCACTTTGGTCAGGGGCAGGAGTCATGTCCCAAGGGAGGCAGAGGCTCCCTGCGGTGGGTGCTAAACCCACAGCAGACACACCCTTCCTGGCCCCGCACACCTTGCACCACTCTAGGGGCCTTGTGGGTCTCCATGGATATGTGCAAGCAGCACAGAAGGTCATCTCCAGCAACTCCCGCTCACTGAGCGCAGATGGAGGCACTCCAAGAGCAGGAGACTATTTCTGGCTGGCTGGTTCAGGCTGCTGTTGCCTGTCCCAGCTGAGATGGGCCGCAGGCCTTTGCTGCCAACCCTGGGAACAGGTGCCGCTCCCAAGGAGAACCAGTGGTAACCCTCGCTGACAGCATCGAGGGGCTTTGTGCCCAGTTACTGGCAAGGACAAACTTCAGCAGTGCATCGGAAACCTTGAGGGTCTGCTTCTTGGATCAGAGAAGCTGTAATCTTTTTATAACTATAAGTGATGTCATATGCTCATTAGCTTTCCAGACTCTATTTGGAAGGCAATTTTTTTTTATTCTCTTATTCTCTTTTTTTTCCTTGACTGCTTAGTTTTTATTCAGCACGAGTGCTTTGCTCTGAAAATGCTGCCAAAGGTTTTCCACATTCTCTGCACAGCCCTCTAACTGCATTGCAGAAAAATAAGGCTCATATATACGCATTCAACCTTGCTCCTCGAATGTCTTTAGAAGTTTCGCCTTTATAATTCAAGTTCCTACTGCAAAAAAATAAGTTGATAATCTACCCAGAAACACAATTCTGCATGTTCCTGCACTAAGTCAATAAAAATCACAGAATTTACTGCCACAGAAAACACAGAAGTAAAATGAATGAGAAGAATCTTTTTTTTTTTTTCTCCTATCTCTACTGGGTCATTGAAGTGATTCAGGAAAAGAAATCTTCTGAAATCAAAATGAAAGCACTAGATTCAGCTACACTGCTTCAATGCCTACTCACACACAACCTTTGCAAAATTAAAAGCAATTACAAAATGATAGAAAAATCACCTTGTTCAGTCTGGGATTAAAAGTATTAATCTTAGGTAGGATGTTAGGAAACCACTAACCTATTCTGAAATTCTATTTAAATTAATTTGAGATGGCTGTAGTGTTGTCCAATGTGACTGTCTGAACTGTTTCATTACATGGTTTGCAAGCTGTATTTAGACAAATTAGAACACAAACACATTCTAACATTATTCACCATAACTGAATAGTCCAAACTGTGCTACAGTAGCTTTTTTTCTGAAGCATTTTCTTAATAAGTTCAACAGGTGTTTCTCCCACAGAATTGTAATGAATGACAAGTCTTCATCTTATTTATTCTCTGTTTGTACCAGAATGAAAGAAATCAGCAGACAGGTTATATTTCTGTTATAGCACTGAAGTTCTTCCATGCTCAGCAGAACTGGCTACAAAACTGCATGAGACTCCACAGTTTGTACAGTTCTGCACCTTACAAGGTAATCCCTTTTTGTAAATTCACAAGTTCTGTTTTAAAATTAATCAAGTATTTTATCTTATTACTCCTGTTCAAAAGGCTGTTTCTGAATGTTGCCTCTCCGATGACTAGAATCCTTTTATTTTCCAGGTTAAATTCACACAGTCCAAGCTATATGCATTTACCCTTGTTCCAGAATTATTCTTCACTTAAAAAAAAAAATAAAAAAACCACGTCAACCAACACCACCAAAACATTTTATAACAGTCCTCACTACCTCAAAAAAACCTACTCAAAACAAAACCATATCCCCCCTTAATCACACATTCTCACAGCCTTCCTTTCCCTCAAATAGATATTACCTGCTTTACGAGTCTCAGGTTGCAAGAGGGCTGCTCTCCTCCCGAGCTTGCAAGCAGGAGGGGGTCTCCAGAGCAATGAACGCTGTTTATTAAACATCACAGAATCCCTACGCATAGATCACCCTTCTTATTTTCAGAATGTTATTCACATGTGGTCTAATGGTCTGTCTTCTTCACAATTTCATAAAAATAGTACTGCTCTACTAAAATGCACTCCCTCAGCACAATGATGAGGATTATTGCCACCACACAAAAGGATGAGAGTCACATCTAGACACTTAATAGAAGTGGGACAAGGCTCAAATGTAGGAAATGCAAGATCACATATTTAGCTGTTCTCAACTTGCAGTTGTTGCCATAAGTTTGGGTAAAAGAAAATGACAGAAGACAATGACCAGTTGTTATCTACTAATAAGCTTCTCTGGCACAACTAATTTGTGTCTCCCAGAGAGACAGCCTTAATCCAACACATCTCTTTTTTATTCCTCTCTGATTTAAAGTCATCTATTTTCAGTTTGCCACTCTTACAAAGGCTTCCTGAAATTTTATTTTGGTCTGGTGCTATTACTTTTGGTAAACATCTTATTTCAATTACTTTGCATCTACCTAGTGGTCTGACCAATGTTATTCTATGTTTTGCATACTACAGATCTCAGGTTTGTAGACTTTCAGTTACGTGAATCAACATATTACATTCCCCAGAGTTAAATATTCCATGGCCAAAGTTTTGCATATTTGCCAACGAAATAAGCCTATAGAGGAATTACAGTATGTAATTCTGCCTGTATTTTGGGGTTTAATCAAAAAAAGGAGTGGGTCCATTTTGTGCAACACAGAATCACAGAATCTCTTTGGTTAGAAGAGACCTTCAAGATCATCCAGTTCAACCCTTGACTCAACACTGCAAGCTCGCCACTAAATCATGGCTCTAAGCACCAGGCCCACACACCATTTAACTACCTCCAGGGATGGTGACTCCACCACTGCCCTGGGCAGACTATTCCAATGTTTGATGTCTCTGACAGCAAAGATCCCTAAAACTGCCAGGACACAAATGGTAGAGTAGTCCTAGGAATTACCACAATTATATTTTATCACTTCTTCAAAGATAAATTTCATCCTACAGAACTTTTGCTTCCAAAGAAATTCAGTAATAAACACCTTCTTCAGGGGTTATCTAAATGCATACCCATGCAATAGTTTCACTTGCAACTGCTAGTGACCTGAGCAAGAAACACAACATTTTATTAATTCTCCTCTCTAGTGAAGGAAGATGTGTGAATCACACAGGAATTACGTCCCCATTTAGACACATATTTTGTTTTCTCCTCTGTCTTCTCCACATAGATATATACTAGGGTCTGAAATCAGAATGAAAAACCATTGCAGGAAACAAGTTTTCAGACAGTGAATTCTGAACAGATGGTTTTCTAGTTCATACAAATAGCAGTGCTCACATGTCTTTTAAGAGACCTGCAGCAATGTACACATTATGCTCAGGAAAAGATGCAGTAAAAGATTCTACCACTTGATTAAATTAACTCTTGCCTGAGATTTGTGTACAAGTACTCTTAAACACTATTAACAATTGGAATTTAACACTAGAAGTACATGAGGTGCAGTATATGAATGGTGAAATGACCATTTTTTAGTTTCCCACGCAGGATGGAAACCTGATCAGTGGAAACACCTCTTTGCTTCAAACAAAAGTATTCTCACTTCCTCTTTGGCACAGGATTTTATTCTTCATACAATGTTTATGTTAAAAATATACTTGAAATTAGAAAAAAACATTACAAAAATTAAACAAGAATACAACATCTGACTAGGAAGACACTGTTGAAGCACTAATATGCTGCCGAACTTCCCCCAGTCATTAATTTCTCTATCAAAACCGAGAAAACTCGTAGATGCAGTGTGCATAAAAAGCTGCATTACCTCACTTGGAAGCAATGAAAGCAAGAATAAATTTGGGACAGAGCAACTTTCTCAGCATAGTAAACTTGGTGAACTTCAGCCTTGGATTGTCATCATTTGTTGCAAGGACAGAAACCAGCCAGGTCTGGCAGTGCAAAACGCAGTCCAAACAGCACAGGATACAGACAGCTTGATCTTTACGGCTGGTTTTAAATAAGTGACATTAAGGAAGTTCCTTTCTAGGAAAGCAAAAGGACAACAGCTCATGGTAGAAAAAAGCTCATACTGGAGAGACTTTATATATATGCCCTCTATACTTTGAAAGCACTGGGATTTTTATTACAGTCAGACAAGCAAGCAAATGTTATGACCCACTTCCTACAAACTAGTAGCTACTTTCTGAACTATTCAAAGCAAATATTTATGCTTCCTTGGGAAAGTTTCTGCAATATTCAGGAAAGTAAAAAAGAAACAAATCAAAACTGAATTAATGAATACAAAACAATTCCTGGAGAAGCGTGTTCTCCCTGCCTTAACTTTTTTTTTTTTTTTTTTTTTTTTTTTACAGCCAGATTTGTAATGGATGCATTTGGCATTTTTTAGTATGAAATATTATAATCAGCTCCTTCTCTTTGTCATACACCACCCTAACCCTGACGTATTTTTCTCACAGAACCATCACTTTTGGGACTACTCTATCAAAAGAGCCACCACATTACATTTGACAATCTGTACTAGATAAAATGAAGGGCATCCAAACAGGGACAAGGTCACTTAGACTTCTGAATCTTAACACACAATTTATATGCTCTCTGTAAAGTATAAAAAGTGTACTGAAAAAAATCATGACCACATGAAAAGTGCTTTAAGTTGGTATGATTTGGGATAAAATTAGCAAGAATAGTATCTCTGCCAAGTGCTATAAAATGATGATGCAATAATTTTACCCTTTCAAGTTAGCACATGTATGGAAGTGATTAAAATGTTTCCTTTTTAAAATTAAAAAACTGCAACAGAAGATACTAAATAACTTCTTGATGCTTAGGCATGGAAAGGAGCAGTAAACACACAACCACTCGTACTTCAGATTAAGGGAAGGAGTAAAGTCTGTTGTTTTTTCTTCACTGAAATCCATTGTCAACAGTTTTGCACTGAAACGAGCATGACGTATTTTCTGCTTCCATCTCTAGTATCACTAAATTCTCCAGCTAAGGATTAAGTTGACTAGCCAGAAGGATACCATACTGAAGGTAACAGCTGCAGTACAACAGACTACGGTTGTGGCACAAAAACCAATGCTGCAGAAAATAATAATATTCTCCCCATCCTTTCCCCAGTTGCTTATACACCAATGGCAGGAGTTTGGCTAAAAGTAAAAACTGAAGGGAAATTCTTGATTTAGAGAAGTTTTGATACAAACAGCACTACAGAAAAAGGGTGAGATAACTCACTTCCTCCAAGTATTAAAGCTGTGGGTTTTGTCATTCCTAAAGAGGTTATGAGACACATATGACATTTTATATGAAACCTCATTTTCTATTTTACATATGCAGATGACTCAGTTGCTTAATTGATCTTGCACTTGGATAGATTTACAGGCTAACTCTGTGCAGCACAGTGGGCACTGAAAGGAGTTGGTGATCAAACTGTGTTAGAGAATGGATGTCATCGACTAGGCAGCTATCAAATTAATGAAAATAATTATGCTATAGAAATAGCAGTCTTCAGATTTGAAGATACGTGCTCTAGACCTCCCACAGCATGTAGCAAGCCATCTGAGCTTCCAAATGCATGGATTGCTTTCCAATGCAAAAGCTAAGCAACTAAGCTACTGCACTAGTAACCAGCAAATGTCTCTTGAGCCACCACCACTGTGGTCACACATGCATGAGATAATGCACAGCTAAACCGCCACCTTTGTCATTGCTCATCCAAAATAAAATATAAAGGGGACTGTTAACAGACTTTACAGGTGCCAGGAAGCCCACCGGTGACTATATCCCCCCAGTACTCAAATCTCTGTAGCTATCCATGCCCAGACAATGACAAGCTACCCAGTTCTCTCTGTCATTCAAACCTAAATGGGAATCCTAAAGGCTTAATGGAGGGTCATACTCAATTTAGTAAGTCTCTTCAAAACTGGCAAGACTTGCTACAGCAAGCATAGTGTCCATATTGACAATGGCCAAGGTGTGAGAGATGGGAAAACAGCTCCAAATTAGTCGGACGGAGACTCCAATCTACAACTCTACTTTGCAAAATAATACCCCAGACTTTAGGTAAAAGCCCATCCTAGTTTGGTAATAAATAAGAGTTCCAACAGGCACAAACTGGAACACAGGAAGCTCCACCTCAACATAAGGAAAAACTTACTGTGAGGGTGATGGAGCACTGGGACAGGCTGCCCAGAGAGGTTCTGGAGTCTCCTTCCCTAGAGTCTTTCAAAACCCACCTGGACACATTCCTGGGCAACATGCTTTAGTGGGGGAGTTGAACTAAATGATCTCCGGAGGTCCCTTCCAACCCCTATGGTTCTGTGAGAGATCTCACTGAAAAAAATAAAGAATATTGAGTGACAAATGACAGAATAAATAAGTATAAGAAATTTATTAGGAAAAATAAAGACGTTGGACAAAACTGACAAGAATTGAAAGCCCAGGAAAACCTGAGAAGAACAGACCTATTACTAGGTAACACTGTTAACAGTTCTGAACAGAGGACAGACATGCCAAAGAGAAAGCAGCAGATCACTTAGATCCAGAATGAGCTGCTTGCATCATGGGAGAGCAATTAATAATTTCCAGACCACTGGCTTTTTTAAGCACCCTCCTAATTTACATCTATTAGGGATACACATATTTAGATCAGAAGCTTGAGTAGGCTTCATGAGACTGTATTCAGGAGTTTGACAGAATAAGAGATCTGCCCCAAAGAATATGTTTTTTAAGAAGTTTTGAGAAAAGCCAAAAAAAAAGAAATGCAATGAAAAGGCTACAGGTTGTTGGAAGATAAGCCTCAAAGAGCATATTTTCAATCTGTTACTGATGCAGGCTGTTTAAGCGACAAAGTTCATGTGTAAATATGGACTCAAGATTTTTGCAAAAGATTTGCAGAATATCTCTTTTTTTTCAAAATATTTTAATTTAAGATCATCAGTGTACAAATCAGAGAAAGTACACATTAGAAAACAGACCAACAATAGGCTGTCATCACCAGCAGGTTAAGGACCATTACTGGAGGCTGCTGCAGCTGACTCTGCAGAACTCCGGTCTAGGCCTGGCACTGCACTGTACTTACTCTCAAATCACTAATATTTTCCTGGATATTTGATTAATGATGAATTTAAAGACTGGCAGAGGTCACAGCATTAATATAGCAGTACTCTGGACTAGTAAGCCCATTCAACAAAAACTTCTAATTTTGCCTCTTCATACCCATCTAGAAATAAGTGCCACTCATGGGACAATCCCTCTCTTTCTTCACCGCTGTCTTTTTTTTAGAGTGGCTAAAATGGGACAGGGCAACCCAACAGGAGCTCACCAGGAACTGTTGGAGTAAAGCAGACTGTCATAATCTTTAAATGAATTTGTTTGGAGTACTCAAATATTAAACAAGTAAATAGCGTGCAATAGGCAACACAAATGACCGCAAGCAAATCCATTTGTAGGAGAGGTGAGAGAACAATTTCAGGACTGAAGATAACAGAAAACTTAAAAATAGGTCACTTTGGTTTTCTTAAGAGAGACTGTGAATACAAAAAGGACTTTTAAAGAGCTTTTAAACAAGTGTCTGTCACTGAATGAGAAGAAAAGGCAGGATAATAAACCACAGAAACAAGCTGGGAAGAGAAGCTGTAGATCCTCTATTTTTTTTAAATTATATTCTAAAAAACGTATATGATCTCATTTGAAGGACAGCTCAGGTAAAGAAGTTGTTCTTTTGTTAAGCACGTGGTGTTGAGTTCAGTGCTGCCCAGTGGTGGGGTCAGCAGGCTGAAATTCAGCAGCCAGGATGGGAATATTTATCATCAGGCTCCCAAATGCCTTCTGATGGCAGCCTAGGCTTTGAGTTCACTGCTTCCCTTCAGAAGGTTGACTTCTCCTGGGCTCACAGCCTTATTTCAACAGTAAATAATATCTCAGTTATTTCACCTTAATCTGCTAACGTCACAGAGGCAACAGCTTTTTCTGGTTTAAGCTGTATGCACTAATTTTCTCTTATTGAAAAAAAAAACCAACCAAACAAAAAAAAAACCCAACTCCTAATTTATTATTTGCTTCATTTCTATCCACAAGATGAATACAGCCAAATGAATGATATTTCCACAGTTCTCACACTTGAAGAAAACACTATATAGATCTATATTTAATGTTCATTTAATATTCATAAAACTGATCCTATGTGATTTACAGAATATATTTACGTAGACGAAATATTTTTTGCTAAACTTTCATTATTACTCAGTTTTTCAAAGACAGCATTAAGAAACTTACTAGAAATGAGCTTATCTCACAATGTTAAAAAGAAATGAAAACGTATACCAGATCCCTTTTGGAGTGTGGTGGAATCCTCGTTATTGGCAGTGTTGTGGTGAATTCTCCATTCCAAACAACACAGTTTTACACCATCAGCAACAGAAACAATTCTCACAATCATTCATTTAACTGGGCACTGTTATTTTTCTCTCCAACTAAGTAGGCAATTATGCCTGGCTATCTCGAGCATAATTTGTAACAGAAAGGTCCTATAAAAGCATCAAGCATCAAAAGTCTCATTTAGGAAAAAAACAACCTTGAACCCAACAACTTAGCTTCCTGTGGGCACCACAAATAACATTTTAAAATAATATTTAAAAAAAAAAATAACCCCAGAAACGTCTTATCTTTTATTCTTGCAGGCCAATGCAACTCAAACAAATTAAATACTGGGTTTTGCATCAAGAAATTTATTAATTTGCCCCAGATACCAGCTCAAATGCATCTATATTGAAGTCAACAGAGTTGCACAGTGGTCTCAGTCAGCATAACTTGAGGACCAGAGGGCTGCCAAGATGTGCGTTGGGAGGCTCATCTAAAGAATTTTTTTTCCTGATGAAGAAGCACCAACTGCAGGCAGGAAACTTGACTTTCTGACCTCAGAATCAGATTGCAGCAAGATAAAATATCTCCTAGCTAGCTGGAGAAAGAGAAAGTCAAACAAAAGAAACAACTAACATCATGTCAAGTTTACGGGAATTTTTGAAGTGGAATTGTATTCAAATTTTCACAATATTTACATGCATTTATAAAGTAGGCATATGTCTGAAAAAAACTCTGAAGTATTAAAAGTAGCCTAGAACCCAACAACAAAGTATTCTGAGCACACAAGAGTGCGATCTACAGCTTGAGTTGCATCGCCTCCTTCATGAGAGGCGCACCCACCAGAGTTCTTAATATCAAAATCTTCCACTACCCATTGGTTTTGCAAAACCTCAATTCCACACAGCAGAGGTGGGAAGCTGGGAAGTGTTTTGTGAAATTAGGAAAGAGGTGGCGCTCCTGCATGCCTTTCTGCAACGTGCTCCTTCCACTTGGCAGACGAGCGCATGTCCCAGACCTGCAGCTCTGCCACTACGGCAAGTGGCCAACTCCAACAAAAAGCACCTTGCCATGGCAACATGGGCTGAGTGAGAAAATAGTCTCACCTTTGGTTCTCTGTGGTGCAGAAAAGAATATCCCTGTGAATTTAAAATGCAAAAGCTCTACTTTGAAAGAGCAAGAATCCTTGCTCTTCGCATTAAATCACATCTTTCCTCAAAACCCTGCATGCTGCATCACCATTGAGCTCACAATGCTGACAGGTTGCCTTAGGTGATGGCGGCAAAAGAATAATCAAATTTGAATGTGTGCTGCTTCTTTTTTAAAAAAAAAAAAAAGTTAAAAAAAAAAATCTATATAAGCCTTTACAAGATAGGTTTATTTTGGAAAATTCATTTGAAGATGGTATTCCATACAGTAAGCATCTCAGTACCCAGCTTTCTATTTATTAAAAAAAAAAGAAATTAAAGTAAAATGTCAGACTGTATCTTTCCATGTGCTTCCTTCAGCCATTAAGTTTCGGAATGGAGATAAATACAGGTCATTTCCATATACTTCAATGGTTTAAGGACAACTTACTGTAGAAAAGATGAGAAAGTCTCAAAAAATGTAAGAGCACTTAAAATGATGAATCATTAAATGAGAGAGAATTACTATTTTCAAATATACTACAAATAACTTAGTCAAATTCTCCTGTTGTGACCTGGACAAAAAATTCCTACTGCCTCAACATAAACTATTCCATACTGCACAATATGAGCAACCTTCAATATTTACTGTGGATATTCATTTACATATTTATGAGAAATAATTGAAAGGTACTTTGCCTGACATGTCAGTCACACGCAGAAAAACAAAGTAAGGGGTGAGCAGTG
Source organism: Baryphthengus martii (assembly GCA_013396935.1). Classification (NCBI taxonomy): domain Eukaryota; kingdom Metazoa; phylum Chordata; class Aves; order Coraciiformes; family Momotidae; genus Baryphthengus; species Baryphthengus martii. The sequence goes on along the minus strand of VWZK01018231.1, from coordinate 81,616 downwards.
GCTGCATGAGATGTATTGCTACAAAAGCCTTGGAAAGCTGAGAAGACACAGGACAGCAGGGATTCTCTCTTCAGAGATGTAAAAATCTTTAAGCAGCACAAGTTGAAGTGTCGCTGGGCCAGCAAGCATGCTTCAGAGATGCATGTTTAGCAGATCCAGGCACATCTCAAAACAGTACCCTGACATTGCAGCCGTAATAGCTGCCCACTATATATTTTCTGCATGTGGTTATATATCTCCCATACCAGTCAGTTATAGAAAACAAGTCCATAATATCAACAATGCAAATCAATATATTCTCTACCTCTTTAACATACTTTAGAATAAATCAAAGTTGCAGCAGACATTTACCAAGACTTACAGCTCCACTTGGCTTTCCTCAATGCTCCAATCCTATCCCCAAAACATCTGGTCCTTGAAAAGCCCTTCAACTCCAGTGATAAAGCACCAACTACAGTCTTTTTCACTAAGAAGGTATTTCACATGTAAAAACCCATTTCAGATTTCTGAAGTGAGACCCTGCAACTAATGGATGATGAAGCAGAACATTGTACAAATGTGAGCTTTTGCTTTGTGGCATCCTCTTAGGTTTCTGTTATAGTCATAGTGACAGAATCGCAGAAGTTTGCAAAGGTTTGTCAAAATCTGGACCATGGTCTCACTCTGCTAAGAACGGTACCCAACACATACAGGAAAAAAGTTTTTATATCTCTGTGGAATTAGGTGCCTAGGTAAACCTCATCAAAACTAAAATTAAAAAATTAAAAAATAAATAAAAAAATAAATTAAAAAAATAAAATAAGACAATACACTTTTGGCCTATTTACAAGTATTACTTTGCTTGCAGTATATATAGATAGATATATACATTTTTTCTATGAAATTACTGATCATTATAAATAAATTACCTGTAAGCTCATGAAAAATACAAAACCACCAAACATACTTTTTCAATGGAACACGCATCCAACTACAGCTTGTAGAAAAATGCAAGACAAAGCAACAGACAGCCCTTCCTGGACAGGAGATAAAGTCAGCTCTCATCACGCTGGGTCTGAATCCTCATCCTTCCTTCAGCATTATCTCCCTGCTCTCAACCCAACTATGAACATGGAAAAGGGCATGGAAAAAGCTGCTGGAAAGTCCTTGTATACTGTAAGGGACAGTACAACTGGAACAGAAAGGATGATCAGCTACAAATGGCTTACGCGATCATGCACAAAAAAGTAGCAGAATGTAGGATTTCACTGCTTAACTTGAGCTAAGCAACGTTATTTGTATTTGATAAAGGTCAGAAACACCGTTCATCCCCACCCTTCCCACAATACATAATAACAGTCCAGTATGACTATCTCCTTCAGATCCACTTTATGCTATGTTACAAAGAAAAGGCCAAGCTGCTGCCTTAACTATTTGCACAGTAAATCGTTAATTCGAATTTAAGTGCTATGAGAAATAGCACTACTTGACATCCCTGCATATTTGGACACTCATTTTAAAACTTAATAAATATAACACTCAGTATGCAGAGACTTTATTGCAGACCTGGTTAAGATATCGGTTCTCACAGTACAATAATTAGTGGCCATGTATGAACAAGTAAAATCAAATCCAATCCTGCAATCCATACACAGTGTTTTACCAGATGCAGCTCTATAAAACTCCAAACGGTTCCAATACAAAACTATTACATAATTAGAGATGCAAATGGTAACTTGAAACTTTTAAGAATGCTATAGGCTGCATTGCAAAATTAGCAAGAAAACCAGCTTAGTTAAATGTAGCAGGAAAAGTGGCTTCAAACTACGCTTCTCAAGGGGGTATATATGTGAAAAGTGGAAGGCAACAGAAAGTTGTATTAATAAAAGAAGTGTTAAGAGATTAGAAAAGCGAAATACAAATCATCATTATCATGAATAAAACAAAACGGCTTATTTAACTTTATTTATGCAAAAAGAAATAACAATAGCCACATTAAAATTGTGGAACTGCTGATAATAATGGCGGGGGAGGGGAAGCCAAAATAAAAGCAGAGACATATAACAGGTATTTTTGTTCTATATTTTAAGATCTAAACCATGCTAGACAATAGCAATTAACATTTAACTCTGAGATCACTAGGTCCAAGTAACTTGTAATAAAAAAAAAAAAAAAACCAAAAACAAAACAAAAACAAAACAAAACAAAAAAAGGCAAGGAAAAAAACCATGCAAGACAAAGTCCTAGAGCACCAGGGAAGTTTCAAATGCCTGGAAGAAAACTAGGGTTGTTGCAATACTTAACGTGAGTAACTGGGGAGATTAACTTTATGATAGCCTGTCATCTGGATACTGAGCCCATCCAAGATAATGAGAAGTTTGATTTAGGATTTTATTAATAAAGACTTTAATTAATAAGCATCAAGTAATGAAAGCAATTAATATCAAACAAGCTCATGGAAAGTAAGTCTGTCAAACTAATTAATTTTTTTGACAGAACTTTAGTTTTTGATGAGTTTTTAGGTGCAAAGACAAGTATTGATGATATATGCTACTTCTGCACAAAACTTGACTCATTCCATGCAACATCTTGATTTAGAAACTCGGAAGATAAAAACCCAAATGCATTAGCAAACACTAAAGTAGACTGGGAGGCAGACTGAGAGGTGATGGGCAAGTCTAAAAATGGAGCTGTACTAGAGACCTTCTCCAAGGTGGTCTGATTCAACAGGGTCCCTGCCGAGCTGCTGATTGACAATGTGGGAGGGAGACTCATGGAACTCAGTCAATCTGATTCAGTCCAGAGCTTCTTCACCAGCCTCTAAGCACTCATGAGAGGAGTCAAAATTTGATTACGCAAATGTCCTCTTTTACAAGTATAGTAAAAAAATGGAATATAGAAAAAAATTCAAAGTAAAGGTAAAGGACATTTTCCCTTTCCCTCAACATGTAAGCAAGAAGTTGCTTCTCACGCATTGGCATAGATCATAACCCAGTGGAGAATGGCTTCAGTAGCTTTCTCGTTGCTTTTGGTTTTTTTGTAAATATTTTTAGTATTTTGAGGCACTGTGCAGTAGCTAAGCATGTGTCTAGAAAACTCAGTTTATAAAAAAATCCTGAAAATAAAATAAAATGAGAACAATACACTTTTGCTTCTGCAACCATTTGTAATTACCATTCTCACTTTCACAATATCTTCCAAATATACCTCAAAAGAAAGCACTGATGGAATTAAATATTAAATATCCAATCAACTCATCAGAATAATTAAAAAAAAAAACACAACAAAGCAACAACTTCCATCTTTGTGCATCTTGTCTTGCACTGTTTCCACATCTACTTACCTGAGAAGCTAAGTAACTTTCCTGAAAGATAAAGGTTGCTTACAGTTTAGTGACCAACACAACGAAGTCTTGATTTTGCAATGATTTGCAAGATGTCCCTCCCTCCCTATTTTGTTTGGCAGCAAAGACACAATTTCTTCAGTTAGCTGCAAACCTTTCCTGCTCTTCTCCTTAAAAAGAAAAAATAATCCCACACCTAACAGCTTGGAAGAGAGGATTTGGAAACTAAATAAAGCCCCAAGCGGACCTCCAAATTCCAAATATTTGTGATTTTCAAGAGGCAAAACAGTGACTTTTGAGCAAGAAGATTAAACACTCAAAACCAAAACTGACAGGAGAGAAGCCAAGACAAACTGAAAAATCAAAGTCAGAAATAAGGCAGAGATTGCACTGCAAACCTCAAAAGAGACTTGAGGAACCTGCATACCAAATTACTGCACAAGACTTAAAACAATATAAATGAGACCCTCTGCAGCTGCTCAAATACTTTGGTTTTCCAACTCTATGCTTGTTACCTGGTGGGTAAGTATATGTCTGTCTTTCTCCTGTATTTTTTGAGTTCCAAAAGCGCGGCTAAAACCCAACATAAATAGTAGCAAATTGTATATTGTCAGAGTGTCTAAGTCATATAATAGAACTGCTAAAATACAATCTCCTCAGATTTTTATTTTATTATGCTTCTTCATTACACATATTTCTGAAGTTAAAGATCTCTGGAAATAACAGAATTTTTCTTAATATATAGAAAACATGTATTATAGGTATACCAGTAACAATTAAAGCAATACTGTCTATAACATTTTTTCAACACTGAAAGATAACTTGGAAAAGGAGTTCTAAGTACTCTTCAGTCGTCTTGAAAACTACTGCCAGAGGTAAAAGGTATCAGCTAAATTATTTTTTCGTCTACACAGTGATCAGTAAACAGTGAAGCCTACTCAATATTTTCACAGTTTTATTTCAAGGTGGAAGTGAAACTAAACTAGAATGCCAAAAATAATTACAATTTCACAAACTTTTCCCAAACACACAGGTGCTATAGAAACATATCGACATTACTATTTCAACAAAACTTCCTATTTCAAATTCTTTAATATACTCTTAAGAGTATAACTAAAACACTGAGGACTCATGTGGAAAATTCCAGACACTGGACAAGAAGAAAGGATTTTGGATCTGCTCTGATTTTGAACTATAACAGTTGCTCTATCAAATAAGAAATTACCAACTCCTACAAACCTTATATAAAAAATAACACCTTTCTGTTTCTTGAAGTCTCAAAGCAATCAGAGAGAAAAAGTTCTGCAGTCAGCCTCCTGGATGCCTATAATCTTGATCCAAATTACAAGAGTTGAAAAATGTTCAAGTAATATTTAGGCATAGGTTTCAAAAATAGCAAAAAAAAAAATAAATTAAAAATATCACTTTATTGCAGTTCTAGGAAGGGGAATAACACAAATGATGGCATACTGTTGAACCCAGACACCAAAAGGATGCCACTCTTCTTGCAAAGTTAAGTGCATAGCAACAGTGGATGGATATACAAGGACACCCATGCAAGAATACTTCACAAAAATATCATGAAAACAGGAAGGATAAGAAAAACATTCTTTAAATATGCGCCTCTAGCTACTCTGGACATACAAACCCCATTAGAAATTTCATCAGTTTAAAAAAAAAAATAATTACAACTCAAGTATGACCCAAATACACTGTATTCAGGCATTACAATGTCCTCTGTAAACATCCTTTAGCCAGAGGTTGGCTGCAAACTAACTCCTATAAATTAGGACATAGCCAGAAGGACACGTTCTGCTATCAAAATATTACTTTATTAACAAAAAATTAACAGATGTTTTATTTAGACTGAGAGGGGAGACAAGAAAATACAATTAAATCCAAGCAATTGCAGCAACAGAATCCCTCCTTCTGACTAGGTAACAGCTTCTAATTTGGAATATCCCTCAAAAAAAAGAAGATGACCCAAACAAGTCAATGATATTCAAAGCCACGTCTCCACATCCCTCTTTTTATCACTGTAATCCTGCTGATCACATTGCCAGATTGCATTTCTTGACTTGGTCCCTTCCGATGAGCTTTCTATAATGTAAATTAAGACAATATACATGCAATAAAAACATCAATGCCTTAAAGGTATTTTCATATTTGTACTGCTCATACCACGTACTGCCACAGAACTTCCCAGATTCGCTTGGGTCAGGGAGTAGTTCCAAAATGACTATCACAAAAATACTGGAAATGTTGGTTTCTTTCAAATTTTTAGCTTGCCTCACATTTTGCCTAGGTAATTATTTTTGAAGGAGAGTAAGTCAAGAAATGAAAGGCAGCCTGATGAAGATCACTTCTTACTACCTTTTAAAGGATCTTACAAACTCCTGTGGGCTGCTGGGCTTTTTAAAATCCCTTTATCTGCACCATCCATTAATTTGCAAAACGAAACTGCCAAACGAACTGCAATGTGTAAAGGCAAGACCTCAGAAACAGAATAAAACTAATTTAAATATGTAACAAGAACATGGGGATCAATAACAGAAACAGAACAATCACAGGAGTAACAAGTCCAAAGAGACAAAATTCTCTAAGGATGCAAAAATTAACAGCGATTAATTAATAAATGACCCATCATTGATTTGAGATAAACTGTAGAGTAAATGTTTGTTTGTAAAGATGACCTTTTCTTCTCCCTTTTAATTCAGGATTAACAAGGAACTCTCAGACAAAAAAAGCATTCCATCTAAAACCAAACCAACCCCCTCACCCAGCTGCCCCTTCAGAAGCACAAACCTTCCAGGTACAAACTTTCAGTACAAGGAAGGAAAAAGCAAGTTTGCAGCCACACCCCTCCACAACCTTTTACTGACAGCGCTCACCTCTCCAGCAGGCAAACCCTCCAGAAAAGCATTACCCCAACCACTGAAGCACATCCAAGCATGTGGAGGGACAGTGGGTGGCTTCCCAGGACTCCTTCCTGGCTAAGAGGCTGCAGAGCAAGTTCACCCTTTCAGTGGCAAGTTGTCAGATCGAGCAGTAGTCACAGGGATACTGAGTATTTTTGTTTATTATTATTTATTGTTATACTTCAAGAAGCTGGCTTAGATAATTTATGAAGTTAATCATGTTCATTATATAGGTAACAAATACTGATCTGAACACAAATTGCTTTTAGCATGGTATAATTATAGTACTGCTAAATAAACCAATCCATTCCTCTAACAAATTCTATTTTATAGAATCATAGAGTCATAGAATTGTCTGGGTTGGAAGGGACCTTCAGAGGTCATCTAGTCCAATCCCCATGCTGAGAGCAGGGACATCTTCTACTAGAGCAGGTTACTCAGAGCCACGTCAAGTCCCACCTTGAATGTCTCCAGGGATGGGGCCCCAACCACCTCCTTGGGCAACCTGTTCCAGTGTTCTATCACCCTCATGGTAAAGAAATTCTTCCTTATGTCTAATCTAAATATACTCTTTTCTAATTTAAAACCATTACCCCTCATCCTATCACTACAGGCCTTTGTAAACAGGCCCACTCCAGTCTTTTTATAAGCTCCCTTCAGGTACCAGAAGGTCACTATTAGGTCTCCCCGAAGCCTTCTCTTCTCCAGGCTGAACAATCCCAGTTCCCTCAGCCTGTCCTCGTAAGAGAGGTGTTCCAGCCCCCGATCATCTTTGTGGCTCTCCTCTGGACCCGTTCCATCAGGTCCATGTCCTTCCTGTGCTGAGGGCTCCAGAGCTGGATGCAGTATTCCAGGTGAGGTCTCACAAGAGCAGAGTAGAGCAGCAGAATCACCTCTCTCGATCTGCTAGCCACACTTCTTTTGATGCAGCTTTCTCTCCAATCAAACTTGGTATAAAATAACAATTCTTTCAGAAATGTCACAACAAAACCACTTTCAACAAAGAAAGAAATGCAATTATATAATAATATGTTTTTCTTTTTCTTTTTAATTTCTAACCCTCCTCTAGTTCTGGCTTTGATGAAGACTGCTGACGGTCTGTCAAATAAAAACAAAAATGGTAAAATCTAATGCTGAAGTTTCAACTAAAAATTTCAACTTACGATTTTTTTAACTCCTTTTGTGATACACCAAGAAAATGCAGGAGTTCTCCAACTTCAGTGGCATTGGGTGCTAACCCTTATCAGCACTTAATTGCCCTTCCATTTGTGGGGCAGAGTTGAGCACAGCTCCTGCTGTGAGGAAGCCAAGCTCAGACTCATCGTGCTCCTACACAGCCCAAAAGCAAAATGCAACACCTGGCTCTTGACTTGAGCACTATATAAATAGCTGTACGCAACATGTTTCTGCACCCTGTATGCACAATAACATATCTTTATTACACAGCTGCTGTAACGTACCTTTGTCCCTTGTGCCAGATTTCCTGCCTATAATTCCACTGAAGTCTCCCTAAGGGTAGTAAACTCAGACAAGGACTTTGCACATTACTCAAGGTTTCATGTAACTTTTTTTTTTTAAACAGAATGAATTGGGAACAGAATTAACTACCCTTGGTAGAAAGGCAAGGTCTTCCAGAGATTTCATCCGCCCCACACCAAGCAGACTGCAGTGCAGGGAAGCTGGAGAGGGAAGCAAAAAGGGAAGCTGGAGAAGGAAACAAAAAGGGTAACACCACTTGCCTAAAATCCCTCCAAAAGTTTCCTTCTAGGCAGCAAAACAGGAGGGCAGTGCAGGACAGCTGCTCAGATGACCCCAAGAGCTCTCAGGTACAGGACAGACCTGGCAGAGAAGTTGAGACACAGAAAATGATGGGTTCGGCATCTCCAAACCTGTATGTACCCGCATGGCTTTGCACAGGGATAGCCTCTGGTATCTGCTGACCCTCACACTTCAGCCTCCTTGCAGCAGCCTCAGATCACCACAGGTCCAGCAGCAGCCTTGGATCCTCCCACAGCCCCACACCAGCCCCACTGAACAACCACAATCACAAAGCCCTCAGGCCCTCTCTTCCATACTGTAACTTTCACTCAAAGCAATGACCCAAAGCCAAATTAAAAAAAAAGAAAAAAAGAAAAGCCTTAGTACTGCAAACACAGTTTAACTTACTTTCACCGTAGCTGCTTTTCCAACTGTTTTTGAAGTTTTTTTTAAATGCCACATATAAGACAGAAAGCAACCCAGAAGCTCCGAATTACACATCCTGAACCGTTCAGAGGTCTTTCTTCAGACACAAACATGAAAGGCTCCTCTATTTTCCAAAAGAAAACGATAAAGGAGGCTTTTAATCCAGAAACACACACAAGAAACTGGCCTCATCCCAGACAGTTTCCCAGCATGAAGTAGGCCACGTCCTGCTCTCCAACCCCTCCAACAGGCACAGAACCTATTTGTGAAAATGCAGCAGCTCAACATCACAAGCAAGTATTTTGATGTTCAAATGCAATTTCCAATAGTCCAAAAATAGATGCAGTAATCAAATTTGGTTAGGCAAAGTTTTTCACTTTGTTTGCAGCATTATGGTTTTTTCTGCTAGAAATGATTTTGGTGGGGCAGAGATCAGGCCTGGCACAGCAGACACAGCTGCAGCTCCCAGCTCAGGAGGCTGCCCAGTAAAGGCCACAGAATCATAGAATGGCTTGAGTTGGAAGGGATCTTAAAGATCATGTAGTTCCAACCACCCTGGGCAGAGACACTCCCCACCAGACCAGGTTGCTCACAGCCTCATCCAGCCTGGTCTTAAACACTTCTAGGGATAAAGAGTCCACGACCTCTGGGCAATCCACTCCAGTGTCTCACCACCCTCACAGTAAAGAACTTCTTCCTAATGTCCAATTTAAATCTACTCTGCTCTAGTTTAAAACCATTATCCCTTGTCCTATCACCACAAGCCCATATAAAAAGTCCCTTTCCAGCTTCCCTGTAGGTCCCCTTCAGGTACCGGAAAGGCACTATAAGGTCTCCCCGGAGCCTTCTCTCCGCAGGCTGAACAGACCCAACTCCCTTAGCCTGTCCTCACAGGAGAGGTGCTCTAGTCTCCTGATCATCTTTGTGGCCCTCCTCTGGACCCCCTCCAGGGGCAGAATCATTTTCCTGGACCTGCTGGCCACACATTTTTTAATACAGCCCAGGATATGGTTGGATTTTTTGGGCTGCACACTTTGCAGGCTCATGTTCAGTGCTTCATCAACCAGCATCCCCAAGTCCTTCTCTGCAGGGCTGCTCTCAATCCACATGTCACCCAGGCTGTAGTTATACCTGGGATTGCTCTGCCCCAGTTGCAGGACCTTGCACTTGGCCTTGTTGAACTCCATGAGGTAGACACGGGCCCACCTTTCAAGCTTGTCTGGGTTCCTCTGGATGGGATCCCTTCCCTCCAGCATGTCAACCTCTCCACACAGCTTAGTGTTGTCAGCAAACTTGCCGAGGATGCACTCAATTCTACTGTCCACGTCGCCAACAAAGGTGTTAAACAGCACCAGTCCCAGTAGTGATCCCTGAGGGACTCCACTCATCACAGGTCTCCATTTGGACATTAAGCCACTGATCACAACTCTCTGAGAGCAGCCATCTAGCCCATTCCTTCTCCACTGAGTGGTCCATCCATCAAATCTGTGTCCTTCCAGTTTAGAGACCAGGATGTTGAATTCCACCATTTCATGGTCACTGCAGCCAAGACTGCCCTTGAACTTCATGTTACCCACCAGCACCTCCTTGTTGGTGAGGACAAGGTTCAGCACAGCACCTCTTCTCATTGGCTCCTCTATTACCTAGAGATGGAAGCTGTCATCGGTGCATTTCAGGAACCTCCTGGATGGCTGGTGCCCTGCTGTACCATCCTTCCAACAGATGCCTGGGTGACTGAAATCCCCTAGGAGGACCAGGGCTTGTGAATGCAAAGCCACTCCAATCTGTCTATAGAGGGCCTCATCAGCTTGTTCCTCCTGGTCAGGTGGCTTGTAGCAGACCCCGCTGTGATATCGCCTTCCCCTGTCTCTCCTTTAACCTCAACCCGTAAATTTTCTATCAGCTCTTCATCCATTCACAGACTCCAGCTGATCATTGACATAGAGAGCAACATCCCCCCACCTCTTCTTCCCTGCCTGTCTTTCCTAAAGGGCTTGTTAGCCACCTATTCCTACGGTCCAGTCATAGGAGCCACCCCACCACATCTCAGTGATATCAATAACATCATAGCCCTGCAGATGTATACACATCACTAACTCCTCTTGTCTGTTCTCCATGCTCCATGTATTTGCAAAGAGACATTTAAGTTGGGCCCCCACTGAAACTGACTTCCTCGCTGGAATGTTTACTGGCTGGATCCATTCTCTTGCACCTCTTGTGCTCTCTTGCTGGCTTGCATTCCTTCTATTTTTAGCATTGGCCTCAAAGTGGGATGAATTGAGGATTCCCTCCCTTGGCAACTCTAGTTTAAAGCCTACTAAATTGACAAGCCTGTGGACAAAGATGTTCTCCCCTTTCTCTGACAAATGGACCCTATCAGTCCCCAAGAGACCAGGTTTTTCAAAGCGAGTCCCATGGTTTAAGTAGCCGAAGCTCTGGCTGAAATACCATTCCTGTAGCCATTTGTTGATTTTCACAATTTGGTCAGTCCTATTCAAGCCCTTTCCCTTTGACCAGGATGATTCATGAAAATATAGCCTGAGCCCTCAAGCCCTTCACCGCTGCTCCTAGGGCTCTGTACTCTCTCTTGATACTCTTGAGATTGCTTATGGTTGTATCACTGGTGCCTATGTGAAACAGCAGCAATGGAGAGTAGTTGGAGGGATGTATTAGGTCTGGAAGCCTCTCTGTGACATCCTTGATACGAGACCCCGGTAAGCAGCAGACCTCTCTAGATAACAGGTCAGGCCGGCAAATGGGTGCCTCTGTACCCCTCGGAAGAGAATCACCCACTGCTATCACATGTCTCTCTTTCTTGGTGGTATTTGTTATAAGGGGAGCTGATTTAGCTGCCTTCCTCAGCTCTGAGGTCTTAGCTGGTTCAATCGTTTTTTCCTCTGTGGTCTGCAGAGCCATGAAGCGGTTCTGCAGGGGCACCTTAGGCTTTGGGGGACATTTCTTTCTCCTTCTGGTTCTTTGCTGTACAAGCTCCCATTCCCCAATATTGTCAGCTTCCCCCTTTTCAGGCTATGCCAGTGGAGGAGTTTTTTGCTGTTTAGCCAAAGACTGTGGGTCCACTGCAGCTTCCCCTTGGATCCAGCTGTCTATCTCCCTTTCTGCCTCTCTGATGCTTCGCAGCCTTTTAACCACCTCCTGCAGCTCAGCCACCTGCTGCAGAAGTTCCACCACCTGGGCACACCTTTTACAGGTAGGTTTGTCTCCCATCCCTGCCCCAGGAGGAAGGTCTAGGCTCTTCCCACAGGCTGAGGTCTGCACCTCAGCCTCTACCATCAGGAGCTCCATCTGGGAAGAGACACTGGTTACCTCCAGGGTAGATGGTGTAGAACCCTCAGCCAGAGCTGCAGCCCTGACTCTGCGTCAAGTGCCCATCATTCTGCCTCATGGGGCAATTGGGATGAGAATGCCCTTGGCCTCTCGAGCCCAGCACTCACTTTAGGACAAGTTTTCAAAGGCTTACAGGTGTCCACAGATACAGAGCCTGTGATTTTAAAATACCACCGCCTCTGCTGAAAGTTGGAAAAGACAAAAAAATTCCACAATAAAATACTTATGATACCAAGTAGCTGTGACTCAACTGATGAACATGGTAATTGTACATGCACGCTCTTTAACTCAAGTGACCCTGCTTTCGCCAGGGGCTAATAATGCACATACAATTACCATAAATAGTTGATGATTTGTAACTTGTTTATGCATCTGAAAGAGGGGGTGTTACCGGAAATCCTATCATATGCAGAATTACACACTCAGGCACCTTAATTACTTTTTCAACCCTGTCTATAGTACCTGCTTGTTTTTCCCCCACTCTTGAGCAGCAGCAATAAGGTCCTGTGATCTATATTATTTTCACATGATCCACCACCCAGAGAAGAGTCCAAAGGTGCTATCAAGGAGCCATGGCAGATGTGACTTGCTCTCACCCTGCCGCCCAAACCAAAGGGCCCCAAACTGCACTCGTTCCAGAGAAGCTGCCCAAATGAGGGATGTACTTCTGGAAACAGAGTCTGAAGCAATGAGATAGTACAAGTTATATATGCCAGTAGCCCCCAAAGTACTCCTGTGCATTTACACATGATTTTCCCACTACCAATTCTAAAAATACTGAAGTAAGAGAAAAAGCTTTTGCCATTTTAAGAACTGACCTCCAGCCAGGAGGACAGGACTAAACACTCACCCAGACATAAGGCACGTCATGGGCAATAACTGGCCTTTAGAAGCATTTGCAGTGACTTTAAACTCTGAATAGGCATCACGTACATCTAAGCCCATTATAATAATCTGTGTCAAGAGGCAAATGTTACCTCACAATTCCAGCTCAAGACCATCTACAGCAAGACTCAGTGGTAACCACACCAACACATCAGCCTTCAGAAGAGGAACTCGTAGAAAGCACTTTGATGGGCTGACTCATCCGTTCTGCTGTCTGTTACGAGCCGGCCACAATTTAGTGGATGGATCACAAGTGGTAGGGAAACAAACAGATCATGAATTTACACCCATGAGAAATAACGCCATTCTTCAGATAACAAAAAAAAGTCCATTAGTTAACTTACCAACGCGGAGGTCTTTTACATTAGCAGCAGCAGAAGTTTACTGGCATTTCATACTTGTGAAACCATTAACATATAACATTCCAAACCGTGAGCATTAAGTGCAGTGATGAGCCAAAAAACTGCAGATGCCAACAGTTTGTTCATTTTTGGCTTAGGACGACCTTTCAGATCCCTTACAACATAATATAAATCATATTTATAAACTGAAAGACACAACTAGTCTCATATGTCAAGCCATAGTGACTTACAGACACTTACATATTCTCACTTTTCCAAGCATGTCATCAGGTGCCTCAGCTCCGAGTTAGAAACACAAAGAGAGGCAGATAACATCCCAAAGAGCTTATTTCTATTTGATTCTGTTTTAAGCACCGGACATACAAAGCAGACATTCTCATTCATTCCACTTTAGCAGCTTTTACTGCATTTTCAATCTCTCTTCTTTCAACATGTTAGGGTACAGAAAAAGAATTAACAGATACGTTACAGCTGCCTCTGTGACAGAAGTGATACTGTAAAAGAGATGCTAAACAGATGATACAAGCAGACTGAGCAATGAGAGCAATGCATCGAGACAAATTTCCATGTGTTCTATGATTCACGTCTTCTCCACACGGGGATGCGTGCAAAGAAGTGATGCTTCATTAAAGAAGGAAAGAGAAGTAAAGGTTGTTTTGCAAACCAGTAAGACAACAGGGGCTTCAATAAAAACTGTGACTTCAAAAGGAGTTTGCAGTCACTAGAGGTATTTCCCTGAGGCCACCTGCACTCCCCGGGCAGCTCAGTTTGCAGTGGTCTGCTCTAAACGAAACCAGGCCCAGACTGTCTTTGCTCTAGCGGCAAGGCACATGCAATGATCAAGCTGAACACCATGAGTACCAAAGTAGTCCAACTGCAGAAGTTCAGAAGGAATGTGAGGCCCAGTTGAAGAGGGGAGATCACTAATTTGACACGAATGAGTGTACTTAATCAAAATGCAAAAGGAGTGTCATCACAAGAGTGGGAAAGGAGAGCAGCGGCTTGCCGGTGGGTGTACACAGGTGCAAAGGACTGAAAAGAAAATGGAGGTAGAACCACAGAGATAAGCAGAGTGGTCACATCTACAGGAGGGGAAGGAGTGGCAGAGGTTTATCCTGGTTTTAAAGGAGTACCAGACCAACACTTGCAGCATGTCTACACAATGAAGTGAGAGCAGGAACGACTCCACATGATTACCACCTGTGGCGTGGGTGCAGAGGTCAAGACTGGCAGTGGCGACATGTATCCCAACATCCCAGGATGCTCGTGTCCAAGGTGCCAGCCCCACACTCCCATGTCCCTGCATATTTGCTGTTTCTACTATCCACAGCAGCTACACTGAGCCAGCACAGGAATGTACCTGCATACTATAAACCATACCACCCTTTTGCTGCTTCAATATCTACATTAAAGCAGCAGAAATAAAAGGAGAGATCAGACAGCAACAATGGCACATCATCTTACAAAGGCTGTAAGTAACCTGGTATTAACCAAGTCACTCACAGAACAAAAAAGGCAACAAAACAAGAATGGGGCGCAGGGCTGCCCAGCACTGCAGAGGCACGGCAGCAGAAGAGTGAACCCCATTGCTGCAAAGTAACATGGAGAACTGGCCACAACTGAGCTGCAGATACTTAGGGGTGGAGGAAAGAGCATTTTTAAGCACATCCAGTAGAGATTCCAGCACAGTAATCAAAATAAAACCAAAAAAATTCAAACCAAACAAAACAACCAAAAAAGCCCCCCAAAAACCAACAAACTGCCACACCAAAAACCAATCCAGTTCTCCTATAAGGTCACTAACAATGATTTCATAGTCCTCTTACAGGACATGGTCCCTGACTTGATTTCCCTCCATTTTGACTCTCTACCTTCATGCAGATGGGATTAAAACAGAAGAGGATAAAGAACAAAGTGAAAAAAAACAAAAACAGATAAACCTCCCTCAAAGACAATATGTAGTTTCCACAGTTGTGCTGGTTATTTAATCAGAGTCAAAAAAAACCCAAGTGATTTGGGCAAGTTTTACATGGACAAATGAAATTATCTTTTTCACACAAAAAGCAGGTGCAAATAACTGAGTGTACTTACCTCTTATCAGTTCAAGTTTTCAGCAGGTTAACGGAAAACCTCTAAACCAAAACTACAAGTTAAAAAATTTGTCAGTGGAAAGACTGGTACAGAATAATCAAGTTTTTTGTCAGGCTACCAGAATACACCGACTTTCAACTATTATTTGTAACACAATAGAGCCTGAGGTCCCCAGTGAACCCAGTGCTATATTATGTCACATTCGATTTTGTCTTTCTCTCTAGGAACCTACACAAAAAAGTCCCACACAGTCTCTATCTTAAGCTTCCAACGGAAATACGATGTTCACATAAGAGAGAGCAGAGAACTACAAGGCAACTCAGCAAGGCTGCACAGCAAGACCGAGAGTAATCCTCATACCATGATCCAGTGCTGCAAACTCAGCTGTAATTTCGTATCATCTTTTCTTTAGCTTTCCAGCAGCATTTACTGAGTCAATCAATATACCAATACACTCATTTCTAGCTGCTCAAAATACCTAGCAATATAGCACTGAAGTTTCATTCTGATCCTACCCCCATGGGATCTGCTGCCTTAGAGGGACGGGAACCACCTTGGCAGCCCAGCTGGGTCAGGGAAGGCATCACTCCCACACTGCTCCTCTGGCTCAAGAGCTGTTCTCCCATACAGAGACATGGCACTGCAGCTACCAAATGTGCCACCAGCTGAAAAAAAGCCTCACCATCCTCCTGACTTTCTGCATTACTCACCAGACTGAGGTGCTGGGAACAGACCATTGGAGGCTGGAAGCTCACAGGTAGCTCACACTGACCACACAGAGGAGACGCAAGCATGTCTGCAGTCTCAGTTCAACAAAAAGTGGTAATTCCCAAGCCCCCAAGATCTAGCGCATTGGCTTTAGCAGGTTAGCCCCAGACCACGGTGCATTTGCTGCTTCATCAAATGAGTGCTCTGCGGACCCCTGCTACAACACAGATGCATCACAGTGAGACTCAGGACACTGCCAAAACCCAAGTCTTCCTACAGGGAGCAGATTACTAACCTGACCTCCACAGCTCAGGAACACCACCAGCACCTCTCCCAATCCTGCAGCCTATGTGGAGCAGAGGTTGCAGGAGATCTCCCTTACTCCTCAACAGCAGTCTGTCTCACAGCCGCCATACCTGACCCCACTCATTCCTTTGCAACCTCCTGCCTCCCAACTGGAGCAGGTCATCCAGCAAAGAAGCCAGCCCACTCCTCGAGAGGGCACTTTACTCCAGTACAAAGCATACCTGCAACTGCTGAGAATTTAGAAAATTGTTGCAGTACCACCAGTCAAAAAGTAAAGCAAAAAGAAAATCATGCCAGCTGCAGAGAGTAAGCAGAGAAGTGGAAGACACCTGTGAATTTGGTCTGGGAAAAAAAGTGATTTGAAGGAGAATGCAAGCTACACTTACAAAATATTAGAGATAAGTGATTTCATTACTCACACAATTTTCTGTGTAGATGAAAAAGTCAGTAACCTAGTAAGAGCCTAAACTAGGTTTAAATTCAATTATGAGTACGGTTTTACCACCTGAAAATTAGATTGGTACATATTTCAACCAGCAGTAATCTGCTGTTCCAACACTATTTTTTTCCCTCCAGTCAATAAACACAAGGCAACAACTGTCCAAGATTTGAAATGCAATTTGTCGTAATAAAGCCATCTAGGGATTTAAAACACATTCACTTCACAGGGTCTGAATGACAGCTTTTAAAAATGAATTAATGGACTTTGAGATAATGCACTTAAGTTATCAGACATCTTGAAAACATTATTAGTGAATATGAAGATCTACAAATACACCTACCAATGAAAAACAATGGCTTCAGTTTTATCTTTAAAAAATGCATGATAATTTATTTTGGAATTTTTCCAAATTACTCTAAATTTAAAATTAACTAAATAAATAGAGCTAGAATTATTTACTTAGCTCATTAACAACCTGTTCTATCTACATCACCACTCATGGTTTTGTCATTTCCTGCCTCCATTCATACTATTTATGTCTTTTAACTTTGGCCCTCAGTCCCTGTAAGCTAAAACCTTAAGGACTTGAGGTTACGTCCTTCCAGACTGAAACAATATAATGGCCGCAATTATGTCACTTTGACACAGTTAATGTTTGAATTCTATTTATATTTAGCATCTTGGGTTTTTTTCAAAACCTCTCCTTGGCCTCTCTCCACCCTGCCTCTCCAATCTTGTGTCCATCATCCCATTACTGCCCACTCATGCATTCCTTCCTGTCCTATCCTCGTGATCACGCAGCTGGGATTGCCCTTCAGCTCCTGCTGCCTCATCCGTCTGGAATTCCCTTTCTCCAGCTCAATTCCTCTTCTCAGTTCTCACATTTATGTGTGTATGTACACATTCATTTACAGTCACCACTAAACCCCACGGACCTCTTCTAACTCTGATGGTTTGTATCCTGCCCTCACTGAGACCAT
Source organism: Baryphthengus martii (assembly GCA_013396935.1). Classification (NCBI taxonomy): domain Eukaryota; kingdom Metazoa; phylum Chordata; class Aves; order Coraciiformes; family Momotidae; genus Baryphthengus; species Baryphthengus martii. The sequence goes on along the minus strand of VWZK01018231.1, from coordinate 64,073 downwards.
TACAGACAACAAGAATACCTGGGCTTTTTTCACTTTTGTATTTCATTTCTATTTTCTTTTATTCCACTCATAATGCATTTCATTTCCCTTTTGCCTGCAAGGCAGCCACTGCACACCTCTTTGTAACTATACAGTTACATTCTACCTGTGTCCACATTTTGCCAGTATACATAAACATGTGCCTACATCTTGCAAGGATGTATACTACACCAAATGCAGTAATTTCAAACATATTCCCTTAACAGAGTCATATGCTGACACTGTATCACACTACCAAGATAGGACAGTAATATTTTTAATAACACCACCGTATTGCTCTAGTCTCCCTCTTATTCTTCTGCAACTGAGCTGAAATCAGGAACATACTGAATGCTGCCAAGTTTCTCCTTGCTACTTAAATAGCTCTCTGCTTTTACAGAAAATATATGAAGGATTTGTAGAAATCACCCTCACACCCGTTTGTTTTTTTTTCTCAAGCAGAATTACTTTCTGTAAAGTACCGAGATGCCATGCTGACCAGAAGGGGGCAGTTAGACATGAAGCCAAATGAAGAAAATCTTGCAGCCAGTCCCAGTGGTACAGACCATGAATTTTGAACCAGGGCAGAAAGAAGAGGTATTTTTCTTGGAATGTAATATTTACAACCTTTTCCAGAGTGCTTGTGCTAAGAGGTGAACCTTCCCTGGCAACTTTCATGCTTATTATAACTTATTTTTACATATATTTTGTTGAACAGCACATACAAAAGAATGAACAGCTCTGGAAAACTTTGCGTACTAGCTGTTTTCTCCTTCATTTCATAAAACTAAGCCCGATGCACATTTGTCCTCTCTCTTATTTTAGCAGAATATAGCTGAGTTTGGTATTTACCTTTTAAAATAAGCATGTATTTAATTGGCACTTTAGAGCATAAAACTTAAAAACTTGTATCTCCAGTTATGTGCTTTTTTGGTCACTTTTTATTTCAGGTGACTCATATAGCTGTGAACTTAACTGGCATCACTTAAAGTAGTCTGGGAAACTTCATCGTGCTGAATGTGTTACTACTGTATCTGACTGAGATCTAAATAAATTCCACATTTGGCCCAATGAACTAAGACACACAAGATTTCCACCTGTTCTTGGAGAGCAAAAAAACAGCATTCTAAATTTTAGTAAAGTAAAACCAGATTCCTTTCCCTATGACTCCTCCCTATATCTCAAATAATACTGAGAGAACAGTAATTTTTGCCTAATTAGCTAAAGCCTGCTTCTCTGTGGAATATTCTAATCATTAACAAGATGTATAAGAGAAATAGAAATACGTGGCACGCCAATATTAAAGTAGAAAACCATGGCTGTGAATTAAAATCAGCAATACGTCTTTATGCTTTTTTCACTAGCATTTTCCATCAGGAAAGGATTTGTCAGGATAGGAAAGGATTTGTCGGGAGAGGGAGAGGGAATTCATTTATGGTCTTCCTCCAATGAAAACACTGCTACAGGGAAAGTGTTTCCATGACTTCCCAGACAACGTCCTTCCAAATACACACTCTTACAACTTGGGACATGATCTTGGGAGTCTGTTGGGTGCTTATTCATGTCCTGTGTACTGCTTTGCCTCTACTAAAGTAACAATGTAACAAAGCATTTAGACCCTTCAAAAGCTCTTTGATTCAATTTGGGGCAAATATACAAAATCACCAGTTTGCGAGATGCATTGAGACTAGAAGGGTGGGACATTCAGGCACTGATGGTGCGATTCACAAGCCTGAGGACCGTAAACTCGACAAAGTAAGCACAGAAAAGAAACAACCAGCATCCATCTCTAAGGTGTAATCATTGTATTTTAATCAAACCAGTATCATTACATTTTTATCATGATCTAGGGTCAGGGTGGCCCACTGGAGCTATAGCAGACACTCTCTGTTAACTCCTCTCCCTCCTCGAAGGGGAAGAGAAAAGGAATAAGGGAGAGAGACTTATCAATTAGAAAAGGAAACTAGAATGGCTTCAATGAAAATGAAAAATAATAATAATAAAAAGGAATATATACAAAACAGTATTGAACCCAAATCCCAGCAACGGCAGTTACATCACCATCATCACCGATACTGCGGAGTAGGCACCAAGAAAGTCCCAGACAGGGCCCAGCAGCAGACGGGAACCGAGTTCAGGAGCTGAATTCTGGTACTGGATTCAGGAACACTCACATCAGGACCGATGGCAGAATGGACAGAGTCCTCCTTGGATACCAGCCGTTGAAGAAACAAGGAAGAATCTGAACAAGGGCCCAGAGCAAGAGCCCCTGAGCCGAGAGCAACCAAACAAGGGTCCCCAGCAGCTGAATATGACGTATCTGGGATGGAACACCCCCTTGGTCAGTTTAATGGCACTGATCTGTCCGCTCCTCCCCACAGGTGCAGCTTTTACTTTCTGCACTCCCCAGTGTGGTACACAAGATCCAGCAGTGGCCTTGGTCTGCACACCAATCCCTGGTAGTAACTCTAAACATCGAGCACTGTCACTGCTAGAAGCAGCCACTGTTTGAGAAAACATGCTGCTAACTTCAGAAAGTACAGTTAGTTAAAGGAGCTGAGCTGAAAAATAAAATCACTGAACAGAATTGTTCTGTTCTCACTCAAACTAGGACACCTTTCAAGAACTGCATATCATTTTCATTACTGCATTCATTACTGATTGCAAGAAAGCCACAAAATTATACAATGAGTATCACGAATTTTAAACACTAAATAACCACACTGTTAAGACCTAAAAGGTGTGCTTTAAATACAAACATACTGTTTTCAGCAAGTGATACATCTTAATACTAAACCCAAACTTATTTCATGGAATCATAGAATCATTTAGCTCGGAAAAGACCTTTAAGATCAAGTCCAACTATTAACCCTACTCCATCAAGTCCATCACTAAGTCATATCCTCAAGCACCACATCTTTAAAGCTTTTACACACATCCAAGGATGGTGACTCAACCACCTCTCTGGGTAGTATGTTCCAAGGCCTGACAACTGTTTTAGTGAAAAAAATGTTCCTAATGTCTAGTCTAAACCCCCTCTGGTTCAGCTTGAGGCCATTCCCTCTTGTTCTGTCCATCTGCTTCATCTATCTAGAATGTCCTTACCTTTGTATTTTTTCCTTTTATTACACTAAATAACACACACAGAAAAACCCAGAACCGTCTATTAATCAAAGTTCCCCAAGAGTCTAAGCCAATCTCCATTTGCATTCATGATTTTTAACCTATAACATACAAGTAAATTAGAACTGCCTAGGAACAACCCGATCTACATAATTTACATGGGCACTCGCTTTTACCAGCAGAAAATGGTACAGAAGACCTTGATCATTCTCATTCACATTCAAGGAACTGGACAAGTTTTGAAATTATGCTTCTATAAAGTTCTTGAATACACACAGAGCTTGTTGTAGGAAGAGCATAAATTGTAATAGCCAAGAGAAAAAAAAATATGACCTAACACCTTGCAAAACAGTTTACAGGGCTTGAATACCTCTATTGCATAATAACCAAACAAGTTAGCAGGAATGTTATTTTACATTATGTTGTACTACTTACGGCACTCTTTCTCCCTTTCTCAGCCACACATTCAGAACTACATGCAACACTGTGCCTCCAGGACTGGCTGACTGGGTCCAGTGCCAGGGAAGGATGACATGGTCTAGACAAACAGGCAGAAGTTGGGAACACAAGCCACACCTTCTCAACTACAATCCTCCCTGCAACTTAGAGTGCAGCACTTCTCTCTTTCCACTGCCCCACTTTCTCCAAGCATAGCATTTCTTTATAATACTTCGTAAAATATTTTCTATTCTGATGCTAATTATTGCATTGATAGACCACTTAAGTTGTCATTACTTTTACTAAGTCTCTTCCTTTTCAGATGCATTCACGCGGACTGGAGGAATCCACTTTGGTTTTGTGTACAAATACCTGCAGTGAGTAACAGGAGTTCACAGAATCGAGTGAGGCAGTGCAGGTGCATAGAAGGATATAACTGGTCCACAATGTTTTAACTGGCTCCTATCAGGTATTACTAAAATTTGCATTTACTTTTCTCCAGTATGGAGTTTAAATTGGTCTGCAAATCCGTGGAAGTGTGTTTAATCTACTAATCTCACAAGTCCTCCTTATATTCTTTATTCAACACCTCTGATGTTAGCAATTCTTTACACGTACTTGATCTTCAACAATTAGATGAGAAATGTTAGATTAGGCACACTACCAAGGAAAAGCCATTAACAGGCCTTTGTTTTAAGACAGAGTAGGTAAAAGCATTCCTTGATGCAATAAAAAGTGAATATTTATATACTATGCTCTAATTAAGATTTTTTTTTTTCTGTAATTCTACTGGCTGTGCTGGAAGAGACATAGTAAAATAATCTCAATTTATACTGCTTTGTCCTATGCCTTCAAGTACTGTACATGGCTGTACTCCAGATCAAGTAGTTGTCCTCAGATGCCTTTCAATGAGTCCTGCCAGATTCTGTGGTTCAGAAGTAATTTAAAGGCAGAATGCTGTAGCAAATGAGATCTAATGGAAAACAGAGAATGCTTTAGTTCTTCCTAACTGTTTGCAAAAGAGAAATGGAAAACCACAAAGAAAGAAAGGAAAAAAGAAAAGGAAGTGCCAAAATGTTTCATTTTTCTCTGCAGCTGAAGCTAATGATTTATCAACATCATGATATAGCATGTGCAATCACCTCCTAATGATTTGAGAAATTTATGATTAAAAAATTGAAACAGAAAAATACTGTCCTTGTGGAACCACAGCTTTGCTTTTATACGGCTTTTTTTCACTTTTCTTTTTTTTCCTTCCTTAACTTGGACATGTTATTCTTCACTTTCATTCACCTACATTGAATAAATTAGCTCCTCCTGGTTAGAGCAGAGACCATCAACCACTGGCTGTTAAATGCAGCCAACTGTTCATAACTCCAGCAGATGGTTCTCTTCTGCTGGCCAACAGAAACTTTATGGTCCTTTTCCTAATTTCTCTCAAGAGAGGCAGAAATTCTTTATTTAGAAAGCAATCACTTCTGCAATACAGTGTCTCCCCTATGCAGTCTATTTTCAGATAGTCACACTTCTTCTCTCTCCCTCCAAAGTACGTTGAAAGCATCAAATAGAAATAGACTGACAGGAGACCTGATATAAAGCCATTCAGAAGGCAGCTTTCCATCAATGTATTTACCACAGGTTTTTCTGCCTAAGTAACACCATAGCCAAAAATTCCTATGCTGTCTGGTACTCATGGCACTGGCGGGGTGCAGTGGTGCTTGGGGGTGCTGTGAAGGATGTCAGCTGTCAGAGAAACCTTCAGGCGAAAGGCGTGTAAACCTCATGGAAATTAACATCACTTTTCCTGACTGCGGAGGGTCTTAAAAGAAATCCCTTGAAATACGTTCAAAAAAACCTGAAAATAAGAAAAAAAAGCTAAGAAACCGAAAGGTGGTTCAGAAAGCTATAGATTTAATTATTTGTGACCACGGAATTACTAGATTTTCCTTGGATTCTTAAAGGTTTTTCCTACATCTTTGTATGGCAGCACACATAATAACAAATCCTTGTGGTGAGGGAGTCTCTCCTCACAAGTCTCAGCCCAAAAGAAGTTCATTTTAAGCCTTAGGGAACTAAGCAAAGTGCTATTCCCAATCCTGGCCCATTCTGAGAACTGGAAATCAAGATTGCTGTGGTGAGGGACTATCCTGCAACAGCATCCAGAGAACTTCACTCAGCTGTAATGAAGTTGGGCTACACACATAGCTATGCTTCATCCTGTGTCCTCCCCTCATAAGAAGGACAGAGACTTTGTTCTTTTTTTTCCTTAAAACTTTTGATTACAACCATTAAAACTCAAATTAATATTTTTTTCACAGAACACTTGAAAACATTTTTCTCAGCTTTCCCAAAATAATTCCTTTCTTGGGATGAATGCAAGCATAACAGTTTTCAAACTGAAAAGAATTCATCTGGCAAAGTATAGCAAAAACCACTTATGTGGCTATTAAAAATACAGTTGAACTACAGCATATGCTACAAACACAAGCGTACACATACATTCTAGTAACAACTTGGAAACAAGTTTTAACATAGCTGAGCTGTTTCTGCTTGCCAAATGAAACTTTTGTAGGATACTTTTTCACGACTTGTTATGATACAGATTTTTAGAATAGCCACGAATTACAGCTTAGTCAAAGTTCTGGTGTAATATGCCCAATTGTGGAGAACATACTCTGTTTTCTATTAAAAAGTTTTACAAAATGCAATTTAAATTATAGACATAAACTCTTCAAAACAGTAACTTTATGCTCAAATAAAACAGGTGCAAAGTGTAATGTTTCCAGTTATTTTATTTTGCTGTTGAATTTTTCGTAGTTTATTAAACCTTCTATAAGCTTTTAGACAACTAAGTATCTGTTATGTTACTTGCATCTGCTCAACCAATCTCTCTGAAGACAGTAATCAAATACTTATAGAATAATTTCCTATAGTATGACAAAGATTTTGGATCTTGGGCCTAATGATTCAAAATATCCTAATAGGCAAGACCAGTAGGTTGATGAATTCCTACAACTAAAATTTCTAGGACAACAAACTTAATTTTCAAAGTTGGTCCTGGATATTTCAGTAATTCTCAACACCAAACTTGGAGTGGGATTTAATTACGCTGCTCCTTCACATATACGAGGAGTTCTGTTCAGAAGCAAGGTATGCCCTACTTTCAAGATATATATAAATACATATATTTAAGAAAGCAAGGAAAGAAGAGTTCAGATTACTTTGAGACTAGTTCTCAGATCTGCTGGGGGCAAGGTAGAAAAAAATAGGTTCCCTGTGTTTCTCTTGAAATTGGGGCTCTTCAGTCCCATCTTCTGCCTGAGAGACTCTTCAAGAGTATGTGAAGCAGAAACATTGGCACAACAGCCAATTATTCACTAACCTGAAGCAGAAGGGGGTGTGTGGAAGAAGGAAGATCTACAGCTTCATTGGGTTGAAAAGAAGGGTGTGACAGCAGAAGTTACCAAGATGTTCAACAGTGAAGAAATGGAAAAAAATCTAAAATACCTAAGAATGTATCTCAAATTTCCCTAGGAATTACACAATCGTGTATTTCCAAAAGTAAGGGCCAAAGAAGCATTTTATTTAACTATGATTCTTTGCTGTATTACCATATGAAAGCAACTGGTACTTCTAAACAACGTGACTAAGGTCACAACTTAACAACAGGAGGCCACAGGAAATACAGTGTAGACAGCAAACATTCTGTAGCTATTCTCACCAAGACCAAACTCCACTGTTAAGATATTTTATTTCTGTGTTACAAATGTGATGCAGACAACTCTCTTACAATGCCAGAACGAAGACTTTTAAGAAAAAGCACATGGGTGTGCTCATCCTTATATAAAAATAGGCACAAATGCATTTAAAAAAAAAACAAACACCAAACAATGAACAAACAAACAAAATCAAAACAACCAAAAAAACTCAAAGCACCAAACCCCACAACATTTCTTGGATGGATAGCGCTTGTTAGACTACATCTGTCAAAGGGAGAAGTTAGCTGAAATCAGAAGGTTGAGCTTAGACCACAGTACAAGTCTTCAGTGTTTTAATCTTGTCACCATCATTTTCTCTTTTAAGAGCTTATTTTGTAAATATGTATCAATTGCTAGACTTTCAATAATAGAGAAAAAATAAAAATGTAGAAACACCACTGTAACTATTAGAACTATTTATGAAATTTATCTAGTTTTTGGGTCACTTGATGTGTTATAGGCAATTGTTTCCATTCAGCAACAGCTGTGGTGGCAGGAAGATTGACAGGGGTGAGCAGGTCCCCTTGTCTTAGCACTGCCTGATGCAGTGCATTCCCAGACACAGGGCTGGTGGTAGCTGCACAGCACTCTCCTAGGATCCCCCTCCTGAGGTCCCCTCACTGTGGCCAGTAATACAAAGAAATCTCAAGGTCTGAAAGATTTTAGCAAATGTAACCTTTTGAAAGAGGTATCTTTTTCTACATAAGCACAAGTAGCATGAATTACCACTTTTTCCACTAGCTGGATATTTTTGTTTTATTTAAAAATGTCAGCAAGGTGGGTCTTTGAGACAGTCAAAATTGGTGAAGAAAGACAGAAGAATATTTGGTCTTAGTGGAAAGAACAGTTTTGACAGCTTTTACAAATAATTTTTATTCATTTAAGCACTCCTTCAAATACACTGCAAATGTTGTCAACCCAATGACATATCTGCAAAACAACAGTGCTGAAATTCTGCATTCTATGTGTGTGATTTTCAGTGCTCTGTAATTTCTGAAAAGACTTGAGGATTGCATGAACTTGTCCTTTATACACACACATATACTTGAAATGTTTACAAAGTTAATCCCTTTAAGCCTAACTTACTTGGTCAGGTAATGATGCAAACAAGAAGCATCACGATGACATAAAAACAGCCTCTATCTAATGTGACAGTAGGATCATACTTGCATGCTACAAATATACATACAGACAACCACCACCTTATTCATCAGTTAGAGTCAACACAAAAATACTAACACCAAAACAACAACAACATAAAAAAAGGCCACTTCTTCATACTGTGGCTTATCACACAAGAAGTAAATAGACTAAGTATTGTTTCTGTGTAGTGAGATCTTGCACACTGCCACCACGTGTAAGGAAATTCCATTAAAACAGTTTGCCACGAGCTCCCTGATACACCAGGAAAACTGTATCAGCAGGAAAGATAACAGCCTTTATAGATGTCAGTCGCAAATTTCTGCAGCTGGCTGAAATGGAGGAAGGTCAGGATCAGCTAATTAATTTATAATGTACTCTTCCTTGCTCTTTACAAATCTGATTATCATTTAATAAATGCAGAAGCTCTAGCTAAACAACACGGTAATGTTTATCTGGAATATTATCTTAATAACCATAATTAACACTAATATATTCTCACATTTAATATTATTTTACTTTTATCGATAGCTTAACCACTCAATTCCCTACATTCTAACATGTATTTATCAACTCATTTACACAAACGTAAATAATATTTGTCTCAAGAGCCCCTAATGTAGTACCTCTTCAACCACTCAGTACAGATGTTAACAATAAAATTTCAGTGGATTATCACATAGGAACAAAATTCTACAAGACTTTTCACAAATGCTAGTTGTACTTTTATTTTCATTGTTTGATTGATAAAACATTGCTATCTGTACAGCACATCTCCTTTGAAATCCAACAAAAATAGTTCTACAGTTTTCTTAAGCTACTTTTGAAGTTCACTCAGATTAGTGATATTGAAAGTTAACACTCTGTGTTTATTTATATTTCTATGCCGCCAGGGAAGTGCATTTAAATATTGCCTCAGAAAAAGTCTACAATATGCAGTGTTTACTGCAAACTGAATTCATTTGGAGAACACTGATGTGGAAGACTTGAAACCACAAAAAACCCCCTTTCACTATTACTCATCAGTGCTGTTTTTCCTAACCCTTTGTATAAACATATAGGTAAAAGTCTTCAGAAAAGCTACAACAAACTGGCATTTATCTTTCTCTATAGCAAGAATATTTACTGATTCTAAGATGTTACCATAGGCTAATGCTTCTAATAAGAACAGGGATGAACTCTGGCATTCTGTGAAGCACAATCTTCAAATTAAGGTCCTAATCCTATAGTCTGTTTCAGGCAGGCAAAATCATGCAACTGCACTGTGACCCATTAGTTAATTAGGACTATTTATATGCTTAAAGTTATAAATGTATTTAATTACATGCTGAATTAAGCCCAGACTGGGGTAAACTATGCCTCAAATTCAAAAGCAACTTGTGTTTTCCCAACTAAATTCATGTTGATATTAAAACATTGATTTCGTACGGAGAAAGATTAATCTAGCCCATCTCTCAAAACAAGGCCAAATACTTTGGGAAGTACAAAGACTGATGCTGTTCCTTATGGAAAGTGAAGTACATAATAAATACCGATAGAAAGTTTAATGTGCTTCTATGGGGCCTCTAGGGCTGAATTTGCAAGCTTTTTTCAACACCTCAAAATCCATATATAGGGAATAAAAAAGTCTAAGTGGGTTAAGATGCCAGTTTTGGTTTGTAGAATTAGGAATGGAGTAGCTACCAATTCCCTCTTCCTGGTGCCAAGGAGCAGCTCAATCCATGAGTAGCTGACTTGTGCAACCAATACATACTAAGGGATTAAGTTCTTGCTTTTGCACAGCTCTCTGTATGCATTACCTTTGTTGGTCCCAGAAAAAGCCAGGGAAGAATTCTGACTCTCAGGTGAGTTAAATCACCACATCCTTGGGAGCGCCTTGCTGGTATGGCACCTTCCCAATGTCTACTGCCAGACTCAAACTTCAGCCCTTCATTTCAAAGTCAGGGGGCTACTCCTGAATGCAGTATGGCAGATGTTTACACATTAAATGCAGGAAAACAACTTCTTTTGGTAGCTTGCCATTTTGTGTTCCCTATGGCTGCTATGCTAGAGATGCAGAATATAATGGATTACAATGTCCAGAAATTAAATACAAAGAAATAAAGAAAAAATAATCCTTGTTTCAACATACAGTATTAGTATCAGGGCTTCAAGAGTACTATTCTGAACACACATATTCCAGTATTTGGAATGATGCTATTTTTTTTGTCTAAATGGTAGAGAATTAATCTGAAAGTCAACAACTTGACCTACTGTAACAAGTCCTCCTTCTCATTATTATTAATCAAATATATTGTTTCATAATTCAGAATTAAAATATTTCAAAGAATCTTTCATAGAATTACTTTATTAATCAGCCATTTGTTCTATTATCTGCCTTAAGCACTGAAAATAAATTTAGGAATGTGATTTCCATACTCAAAATCAGGTCTTCACAGATTTACCAGAATTTTTTGTGTGTGCATTCTCCCATATCTGCTATTAAAGGCAGTGGTATTATGTTCTCCCACTAAACCACAAATGTAAGTATGATGTGGAATTTCTTGGCACAGTTTCAACTTTAAACACGTAGTTAACAATGCCTAAGGAAATGCAACTAACCCCCACCTACGCCCCCCCACGCCTACAAAAACAAACAAACTTTGCTAGTGGTTCTACATCATATCCCATGGGATTAGACAGAGGAAACAGCACGAAAAAAAAAAAAAGAAATTACTCCAGGAGTATTTAAATTGCATTTTGAGAAGTAAATATTAGGCAGAAATTGAAAAGAAATATTAGTCAGAAAAACAGCAGTTATCTGTATGCCTAACATAGATATAGGGACTAACGATGTGAAAATGTTACCCTGGTTGGTATTTTATCTCTGTGACTTTCTTTGCAAGTTAAGTATTTAAATATGACTTAACAGCTGAGACTCAGCCCTCAGCCAAAGACCACTAGTATTTTGCCAGCATGTTTTCATGGGGAAGTATGTTGAACTTTTATGGCTTTCATCACAAATATGATTTAGAAGGGACAAGATTCAACTACACAGCAAAACCTGAACTACAAATAAAGTGGTGTACCCTGAAATAACATATATAACACAAGAAAGGTCTTTTTTTTTTTTTTCCCAAAATATTTATTTTGACTTCAGTTTTTGCCATGAAAAATGAATCCGTCTCCAAGTACATCCTAAGCTCTCTCTGCTATGTGAAGGAAAAAAAAAAAGTTAGATTCTGTTAAAAAGCTTTTACTAAATTGATAAGGAGTAAAGTTGTACTTTTATTCAGTTTAAATTCAAGATTGGCTTTTAGCTGTTTTTTCTCTTATCAAAAGATATCTGAGATCATATTTTATAATGAGTACTATGAACTAAAATGTTATCTATAATCTCATTAATCATTATGTGATGTTCCTTTTTTTCTTGGTAAAAACTTTAAAAGTTCCTTATTTTAATTGAAAATGTTAAATAAGCAACTAAAGCACAATGACTCACATAATATGTTTCCAGCTTATTTGGTAAAAGGGTGATGGTAAGTTAGCAACCAGCCAATGCAAATATTTTCTTAGTTTACCCAGAACAGAAACATTTCCTACTCTTTTGATTGGGCACCATATTCTGTACTTTACACTTTTAAATATATAAAGTAGGATAAAGAATGGATATTATACATTGCACAACTGCATTTTATTATTAAGATCAGCATGTTTTTAAATACTGTGGACCTTTAAAACTCATTTGACCTTCCACTGAAAGCAAAACAGTGTAAACACCACTTAAAAGTTTTAAGGTATATTTTGCATACATAGCAGTATCACATCATATATTCCTCCCTTTACTTGATGAACACAGACTGTTTATTCATTATTTAGAAATGCATTACTGTCTTGTATCATTTGAAGTGTGCATTTTTATGTTTTATTGCAGAAATTATAAGAATTATTATAAAATGTGTATGAACGTATAAGGATACACGTAACAAAAAAAAACCACAAACAACAAAGTGTCACCTAGAGCACTCAAAATACCTTTTATTTTTTATTTTCAGACAAAATTCATCTCCTAATGGTCCCTGTAAATAAAATGAAAAGTGAATGTGTAAAGAACAATCAGGTAATGACTAAAATCAAAGCCCTTAAGGTCAGTAACAAAACTTCCATTTGTGAGGAATATCACTATGATAGTGGAAGCAACATCTTTCCCATTGAGATTTACATCTGAATAAAGTATAACAAATCTAACTATTACAGTTCTAATGAACTTTCAAAGTTCACCACATCTTTCACTAACCTCCAAGAGAAGAAAATCCAAGAGCAAATACGAAGCCTTGGAAAACATGTAAGACAGAAAAACATATTTCACAAGCCCCAAACACTTTATTATGTAAAGTAAGGTGCAGTTAAGCTTTATCTCTACTGCACATTACTTGGTTCAGATTTTTTCTTGCACTTCAGTGTTCAGCACTTCAGCTCTATGTATTGCCAAGCCTTTCTCAACTGGATATTCACTGTGACTATGAGTTACAAACTAATACAGGCAGAATATTTGGATAATTGAATGGAAAATGGCCTTTATATATAGATTTGGAAAAGACAGTGCATTGTGGCAAGACTTCCTTTTTTCTCCCCAAAGAAAAGCTCTCCTCTCATGGGCTCTCCCCAGTTACATGACCCTCCTCATAATACAAACCTCCTTCACACAAGCAGGTCATCTTTCTCTTGTAGCCAGAAACATAAAACATAAGACTGGGTGGGACTTCTCAGGTAATCAATCTCAGCTTTCTCCTACTAAATGTAACCCTGTCCTGTCATCCTTTTTATAACAACTGATGAAACTCTATCTTCAAAACTATAAATCTTTCTGCCCCTCTGCCTATCAAAGGGCTACATTAAAACCTCATCAGTTAAAAGCAACCAGGCAAATTTTTGCACTTTTATTACACAAAAATCATTCCCACCCCTGGTATTGAGATTTAGGAATTCTTCTGAGAAACCACAGCTCTCCGTCCACAGCTGAATAATATACCTTATGGCAGGTTCTTTTATCTGATGGACTGACTGTATTACAGGAGACTAGCCTTCTCTTACTGTTTCATCGTCATAAAATTACAAATAATTCCAGAAACCTAGTCAGATATAAATGTGAATACTAAGGTTGTTTGCTATCACAACCAGCACAAACAGCATAAATGGGGCATTACTCTACACTTACGTTTCTTGATTAACTGGAAGCTATGTCTAGCTGGATGACTACAAAGGGTAGGCTAAATTCACCTGCTAGTTTATTTAAAATAAACAGAAATAGTGGGTGTACAAGAAGCAAAAAAAAAAGGAGCAATTTGCTATATCCAGAAAGATCAGCACTATGCTACTGAAGCATTGATGATGATGTAGTCTCTGCAATGGATCTCCAACTGCCCAACTCTCAAAAACCTTCCTATGCTCTGTAGCCCAACTCTTCTATGATTCTGATTCAACACTCATCCAAAATGCCTACCTTAAACCTTGTCATCCCCACCGCAGCCTGTTCTGAAAGCATCACAGACTGTCACTGGACTTATCACTTGATAACAGCAAGGCTATTTGCAGACTCCTTTAATGTGTTTTCAGTGCTCATTTTTAGAAAGAGCAGCAAAATTGCAGAAGTTCAGTCACATTACAAATGTCCTATGGCCAGGTTAGTAAAGCACACAGCAAACATTGCAATCTGTAACATACAGTTAGTGAAGACACTGCTCCTGAAAATTACTATTTCTGAATGCAAAATTATTAGGAGGTTAACTTTTCTCTTTACATTGGCACCTTTCTGAAGTTTGTATTTTATTAGTGTTTAAAGTTTTCAAGTGCCATATGCTACTGAGCATATTTACTGGTGATAAAAGAGCCACCCTACTGCTTTTATAAACCTCGGTACAGAGGAAGATTGCATAGCCAGAAAGTGGCTTGCAATCAAATCCTTCCGCCAATAACCAGAAAGCAGTGAAAGACAAACTTTACAAAGTGTACATGCTAGCACATCTGAATCTACTTCACATCTTGAGTGAAGGAGCTTTGTGTGGAAACAAATTTGGCACTTAGTTCTCAAGGAGCAACAGCAGAATTCAAGACTCAGTTCATTAGTACATGATAGGGATGCAAAAAATGAAGCTCTGCTGGTTGTAGATACAAAACAGAGCAAGATGCCAACCTGACAGTTGCACTATCAAAGCTCTAACAAGAAAAAAACAACAGTATGAGAACAGCATCCTACACAGACTAGGCTGTGACTGAGCAAACCTCTCCAGAGGTAGGATGCCAAACCCCACTACTGAAAACATGACAGTAATTCAGAATCAAAAAAGAAGGGAAGGGATTTGCTCTCTTCTTCGTTCTCTGTGCACTGAAAACAGAAACAAAGGCACCTGCCAATTACCCTCTGGCAGTATCTCTCTGCTTCTATGGATTACAGATAAAGACTACCGCAGCTGCATCCCTAACCTGGATGCCTCAATTTAGTCCAAAAATCCACCCATGGGATGAATGCAGATCTTTAATATACCTACCAAAACATCTATATGTTATATGCAAAGTCAAATCAACTCCATGAAGTCAACTCTGGAAAAATAAACATGAAAAGAACAACCTCACAAGTACCTGAAAACTCTGAGTTTACAAAAATTCATTCCACAAATCTGTGTGCTGTGACTCATGCCCAAAAAGTAACATCACTGTTTTTCAACAATGATTAAAAGCAATGCCACATGAGATCCTCCTTTACTAAAATATTAGTTTTATGAAACATGCCATACAACAGTTTCCATGCACTAAGAGGCTCTGCATAATCAGATGTACACTCTCCTCATGAACAAACTTCCTTTTTTTTCTTCAATCAAACGCTATGCCTGATCTTCACTGCTTGAAAATTCTCTAAAGTTATGAAGTGAGCAAGGGAGGTATCAGTACAGTGAAAATTACAGAAATCATTTATCTTAAAAAGGTATAAGCAAATTCTTTCAAATAATAGAAAGTCTCATTTAATTCATTATTAAATTCACCTCATGTTTGATATGAAAAATTTTGAAGTACCAAGAAATGTTCCAGGTAACTGAGTATTCATGTCTGAGCAGTGATTAGCTAAAAATTTCTACCAGGCTGGTGGGCTGAAAGACAAGATTATCAAGCTGAGTCCTTCAGCTCATTACCTTAGCCACTATCCAAACCATTAAATCACAACTGGAAATATACAGCACTCATATTATAAAGGAGTCACACTTGAGATTACTTGAAAATGACAGAAGACAGAAAAAGAATGGCTCTACAGACCGTTTACTCACTGCTGAGTTACAAATACGGGACAACTTAAAAAAAATAAATCCCATGGTGACTAGAATATCCCCACCACAACAGAATGACATACAGCGTTAACAACATATTAAGATAGAGAATGGCAAAGGTAGCAGAGAGTTGGTAAAAATGATTCAAAGCCCAGGATTCTTGGGTGCTTTGACTTCATTTAATGTCTAATTTTTTTCATAAGCAATATTGACTTCTGCGCAACAAGACAGCCAACACCAACGAGATCATGCCAAAGATCTTACAGGTGCAGTCTCATTTTGCTTTTCTAATGAAATGTACAAGTAATTAACCATTAGTATTGATACGGTGCATAAATTACAAATACCTACTAATTAAACAAAAATTAAAATGTTCAATTAGTCCCTGAGACTTCAAATATCTGTGCAGATCTGCAAGCATCTCCTGAAGGCCCAGCACCCTTACTTGTCAAAGCTGGTGAGCACACTCTTGCCTGTTGAACAAATACCTTCCTTGCAAGTATCCAGGAGACCTGTGGTCTGTGACCTGTAACTTCATTTTCTCAAATTATGGCCTCTTCTGCCCAATCCTGACAAATCCTAGAGGTTTTGCTGAAGTTAACCCTTGTTCCTGCACAGTCCCTGAACTTCAAGATTTCAGCCTTGAAGCCAGTCTTCAACTGATCCTCTGCCACAGTCTTCAGCCCTAGGTTTGTCACAGATCTCCCTGTTTCCAGGTTCTTGTGCCCTGTCACCTGTGTTAGTGGAGAGCAATGAAACTCAACTCTTCATCATGTAGATTCCCAGGAAGCCCTCTTGTACCGGAGGTAACTGAAAAGAAAACCAAAAATGTGCTTCAAACCCATTTATTTTTCTTTTTTTTGTTCATGCCTATTGCTTTAACACAAAGGGCACATAAAAGGTTTTCATACACTGCTTTCCTGTAGTGTATGGTTTTGAACTTAGTAGCATAGTTTACAATGACCTTGTGCATAACATGTCAACTCATTTTACCTGGTCCCCTCAATAAGCAAAGCTCCACATTGGTATCTGTATCCCTACAGACAGCTACAGCCTCTCTCGGAACATCCTTGTCTGCCAGGGTGTTCACAGTGTCCCATCTTTCTCCAATCTTGAGGTCTCCTTCTTGGAGAGTAGTTCACACTACATTGTTTACAGGGACGTCTCTCACCAAGAGTCTCAGCAAAGTTACTAATATCACGGGAGATAAACCCAAATAGGTTAACCTTGGGATAGAACTCAGAAAACTGTGGTCATTTCCAAGCTCTATAAGCTCCACACACAAAATAAAGCAAATTACTTCAAATTTTAGGTAAACAATTCAGGCACAAGAAGTTTATTTTCCCCACATACACACTTTCCAAGAAGACCTGTATGACAAAAATCATCACATTTTGCCAGTTGCTCAGCTATTATTGTAGGTCACAGAGTATGTAAATAAGAATTGATTATAAAAAGCAGGAAGTGAAAACAGTCCATATGTAGCTAATATTGCTACCGAAACCTAAACTTCTGCATTTCCTGCCATTGTGACTTTAATTATGAAACCCTAATGTTGCACTAAGATAACTGCCATATTTAGTTTCTTAGTTGTCTCTAAAGGAAATATTACAGGGAATTAAAAACAGGGGGAAAAAAAATCCCATATACAAAAAACCCACACCAAAAAAACCAACCAAACATAACCATGCCAAAACAACACTCAAAACAAACAATAATGAACAATAAATAAAGTCCACATGGGTCAAAAGTTTTTCAGGTTCCTCCAACTCATAAGTGCATTCTCAAAGGAGGCTCACTCGCAAACTTCACTTTAAGCTCCATTCTGGCCCCTTCTTGCTGCCTGGGGTTAAAGGGAACAAAAAGCTGACGAACTGTCCCAAAAGAGTAATGTCTATCCATTCTGTCTCTGGATAATCTCATCTAGCTCTGTCTGAAAAGAAACCCTGCATAGATCTGACTATGAATTTGTACAGAGCAGAAAAGGCTGAAGCAGAAACAGAACTAAACCAACCAAACAAAAAAATAAAATCCAAACAACAACAAAGCTGTTTTCAGCTTCCTTGCTCACCATGAAGGAGGTTAGGTAGATGATCTCCTGACTAATATTTTCTTCTTCTTTTTTTATTTTGGGTTGAGAATTAGTCTGAATTGTAAGTGTCAGTCATAAAGGTCAGAGGAGAAATATGGAGAAAATGAATGGCAACAAATCACAAACAAGAGATGATATTCCCTCAACTTCTGCAGGAACCCATATACATGTAGCTGAGCTATTAATGCTCATGTTAGTATTATTTAAACTCATCTCTGTACCAGAAAAACACGACATAGCAAACGCAGTGTCAGCCTCCTAATAGGGCTCTCAGGGGGATCAGGGAAACTACAAAACAATGAATTTGATGTACACATTGAGTAAATTGACAGGAATTGTTAGAAAGAACAGAAGTCTTTGAACACAGAACTAGATACAGCATACTGGGGAAGAGTCAGCTCAGCATTTGCATAACTGCCTCATGCATTTGTTAGTATTGCTAGAAAACCAATGTATTTGAGGACAAGTATGATCAGATCAATCAGTTAGCTTGATTTCCAAACAAATAACTTGGTAAAAGATGGGAAATACAAGAGGGTATTAAAACATGCAGTTTCTCTACGAAAATAGGTCAGTATCAGTGTTCCACAGTTTTGTAGGACACAGCTAAATAACTGGGTTGGAAAAGAAGGAAGAACAGTGTGCAAAAAGAGTATCCCACTGCTATAAGTCACTCAGCCACACAAAGGCTGACTAAGAGAATTGCAAATGATCTCACATAGCAAAGGACTAGATAGTAAAATGGAAGAAAAAACTGTGTTGACAGGTAGAAAGAATTGTAGGGAGTGATGATCAGGATGAATTGGGAGGAAAACAAGCCCAACCCTATGTATACAACATGAGCTCTGGGTGAGCTGTCACCACTACAGAGAAAGATCTTGCGCTCATTAGGGACATATTTAAGGAAACGCTGGTTTACTTTCAACAGCAGTCAAAAAAGTCAAATAGTGTTAAAAATTATCAGGAACGTAGACCACCACTGAACACATCATTAAGTCTGCATTTAAATGACAGGTGCTGCACACTGAATGCGTTACCTAGCTTGCATGCAGTCCTACAGGCTCAAAAAAGATGTAACAGAGCTAGGAAAGGCAGAGAGAACAAGAAGAATGATCAAAGGTATGAAATAGTTTCTGTTCAAGGAACTAAACAGACATGGATTTTCCAGCCTGGAAGACAAATGATCAAGGTGGTATCGAAGAGATCTGTGATAAATGGAGCAGCATAAAGACAGTGGATAAGGAATCATTTGTCTCTCACAAGATAAGAACAAAGGAGCATCAAATGAAATATATCAGGTAGCAAATTCAAAACAAACAGAAGGTAGTTCTTAACACATACATTGTTCTGCCATTAGAACTCACTGCACAGGATATTGCAGATGATAAAAATGCACATGGTTTTCAAAACAATCAGAAAAACTAATGGAAGAAAACCGTATCAAAGGCTATTAAACCCAAGATACCATCTCTGTTTCAGGAAGTTTCTGAGATGTAGATTGTTGAAAGCTGGGAAAATACACTGAGAAAGCACTGCTACATGCCTGCCTTTTACTGTCTTCCCTAGGCATGTGTTATCGATCACTGGCCAAGACAGGCCAGTCTATGACACCAGCCAGTAGTGTAACTCCACAGGAGTCAATATAGAGGCCAAAATATATGATACCAAGGACCCACTGTCCACATCTCATTCTGATGGTTTCACTTTCATGTGGAGCCAGCCTGGTCCTGTTGACTGAATGGGTATTACAAAGTTGAAAACATCTTTTAATGTAGCAGCACCCAAAAAGAAACCCATCTGTGCACTCTGAGCCTGTTTGACAACATGCGCACGTCTGCAGGAAGCCGAGACAATGAGCGGACTTGCTTCAGAAGTGCACTCCTGACCCACACCACAACGTTCACACACATACACCTGTGCCCAATGAAATAAACACTTACCCTGAGAGCTTGATTACTCTACTGAATTAGTGACCCTCCTGAATCTAGAAGATGCCCTCCAGAACATGCCATGCTCCAAAGGGTGACCGAGGCTGAACCAGTTCTTGCTACAGGATCGGTCCTGAAGCATCCTCCCACTTACATCCCACTCTGCTTAATGCTCTCTGGGTACACCTATAGAATTACCCCTTTAAGCATAAAGCTATAGACATGAGGAAACTTACCCAAAGAATATTCTCCTAAAAAGAACAATACACTTTAGAAACAAACAAAAAAAGAAATATCAAAATGGAACTCACACTGACTTAACTTTGCTTTTGTCTACTCATGCAATGTGGAAAACCTTAGGGAGTACTAAATGGAACTTCTTAACATGAATAAAAAGACTTCTGATTCACCTTGGATTTCTGATTCTAACAATTCACTCTATACAAATCTCTTCCAAAGCAGACTATTACTTCCTTAAACAAAAGTTTATGTGTTTGTTTTTGAAGAACAGTGATACTTTTGACCTTCATAGAGAATATACAATTAATGGGAAAAGTCGCTGCAGAAACTTCCAACAGATTAACAGGACAAAGCTGAACTTTTGCTTCATCTGCAATCTAATTAAAAAGAAAGAATCCAACCCCAAAAAGCCTTGTGCAAGGTGAAGTATTATAAAGTTCTACATAAGGTGACCCAAAGGCATTCAAATTCAAAAAACCACTCCTGTTTTTTTCTGCAGAAGTAACTAATAATAGAGGACCAGAATCTTCTATTCAGAAAGCCAATAAAAATTGCTAAGGTATTTTAAAGATCTTTAAGTACATTATCAGTCTTGTTTCATTGACACTGGATCTGGGAAAGCAAGAGAGAAAAATAAAATTTCTTTTCTTATCTTGGTCTGTGTTGTACAGGCTAAAATAAAATCAATTGCCCTGTGGAAAAGCCTTGTAAAGAAAACTCATAAATCCTTTTTATTTGTCTATTTTTTCATCATGCTAGAGCAACACAAGATAGGGCATTTTTGTCACAGTGCCAGATGGTGAAAGAACCATACAATCATGGTTCTTCAACCTCAGGGACCATATTCATTGTACTAAAGATGAAATGGTACCTAGCAATTCACAAAATTATTTGACCTTTTGATTATCATAAATAAGCAACATTAAATTCCATCAATGATCACCCATAGCCAAGAGTTACATGCTCATTCTTCCTAAGCAATGTATAAGGAGAATGAAAACTTCAGAGTAAGATCCCCCAAAATTATCACGCTAAGTGGAAAGCTTTTTACATCTGGTAGCAGAAAAAAAAAAAACCAACAACTGGGAATGGGTTTTAAATCCTTCCTGTATCTGGCAATGAAAGTTCAACTTAGCAGTACATCTTTCCACTTAGGGACCACATTTCATCCAATAGCTAATGCACGTCAAGTCTATAAAAGGTCTTTGGAATAGGAGCTGGAACGTGTGAGTCACCTTCATCACTGCGTGGCCAGAGTGAGGTTCTGTCTCTGCCTGAGATACAAGATTTACGGGGTCAAAAGGAAACATTTTCAGCCAGGTGGAGTGAGCATGCACTAGCTCTGGGATTGACTGTAGCCTCCGGATGCTCACCTGTGAAATAATATTTTAGCACCCTAAAGCAAAGGCAGTAACTAGACCTCAGACCGCAAATAGCGGGCAACAGATCGTACAGCAGTATATCCATCTAAGAGACACTGATATCCCTTCTTCCTGTGATTCTTCCAAAGAAACTAGAAACCTCTTCTGTACATTTGTGTGCAATCTAATCTTCTGGGCATGATGATTGAGCAATTCAAAAAAAACCAAACCAAAACAAAATCAAAACAAAAAAAAAAACAACTCTGCAGTCATAAAAGAAACAGGGATTTACACACCAAAAGACCCAGACCAAGTCACTTCTAAGTCATTGTGCTATCAGGAATTTGGCAGCAGGCTAACCTACTTCTTCACATCTCACTTTTGTACGAACATCACTACCACAAACATAAGATTTTTGCTTCTGTGTAAAAGTTTGTTAGAAAAGATTTCACCACCGTATGATTTAGGAAAGCACAATTAACTGTATTTTTACATTTCCCATTGCCAGATGGGATGTTACTCAAGACTGGCATAATGATTCAAATACCACCAGTAGAGTAGGTCCAGCCACCCAGAGTTAAGAAGATGGCACCGTGGCTACAGAAAACAGTTTCTCCCAAGATGGCTCTAATACTTCAAGACAAATTTGCTCAAACCAAAACAAATTGTTCACAGTCACAAAAGGATTTGCTGAGACACTGGGTCAACAGGAGGCTAATGGTACTGCAACGCACATGACATCTCTCCCAAGCTTAATGCAATAAAGAGAATCGCCTTGTGGCTGATACTGTCACAGGTGGCCAGGGGCGAGGAAGGTCCTGGGCTCACATCACTCTGTTCAGCAGCCCTCGGCTCTGGAAAGGGAAGAAGGAGCTGACCAGGACTGTGGTCAGCCTAAGCCCTGTTAGAGAGGAGAAAATCTGACATGACCTGGCAAAGCAAGGGAAAAAAATGAATGCAGTGAGTGGTATATGGCCTCACCAGGGGGATAAAACAGAGAGCAGTTTATGTCATGACGTGTTGAGAGAGATGATCAGTGGGACATCCCTCCTACAGTTTAAGGAGCTGGGGAACAGAAGTGGAAGACCGACTGGTGAAGACAAACATGAACTTACTGAAGGGAAGGAGGAGAACACACTTTTTCATCCTACTCCAATTTTACTCTGACAAATCAGAAATGACCCTTGTCAGGATCAGAGAAAGAGTGAGATGCAAGCAGCTCATTTCTGTTCAGGAGGAGCAGACATTTAAATTACCAGTCTTGCTACTGATTTTGGACAGTAGCCATGACTGGGGATTTTACCCGTAATTCTCACTGACATTAATTCACAGACTGGCTCCCTGACCAGAAAAGGGCTTGCTCTGGCCTGACCCATAACAAGGAACCTGGAGTGGAGGGTTCATTTGACTCATGATAATTGCCTTACGGCTGTATTGGGTAAAAGACTGTTTCTGAGGTACCAGGTCTACGTACAGACAGGATCTGCAACCGCCTGGCACACACTGCAAAAGTCAAGGAAAATTGTTACTGTAAGAATTGAGGATGTCAGTAGGAAGTAAGTGCTAAAACCATTTTCTGTTTCTTCCAAATACATATAACTGAAGGAGCACAAAACCCAACCTTTTGAGATCCATGGGAGAACTACCTGAACATGGCAAGAGTTATTCTGAAATGCTACTCTGGTACACTGTTCTTCATTAAATAAAGTCACAGTAATATTTAAATCAAGCACTTATTACTGCATTTTAAAAATACATACTGAAATCTGCCAGCTATTCAAGACAATCTGCTCAAAGCATCAAAAGAGAAACACGTATTAGTAGATCCCTCTCAAGTCACACAGCCACATTATAACTCAAACTCTGTGCAAATATTTCTTATTCCCCTAATGTGAGTGATAAAATAGAGATGAAACTAATGTCACTTACAGTTAAAATAAAACAACCACATTTACCAAAAATAAAGATTGTAAAACACAAGTGAACGCAGAGCTGTTACCTACTTATTTCTCCCTTTAATATCGGAGATTCCTGAAGACTGAATCAGAGTTTTCCCTGTGGTGTGCTACAGCAAAAAAGCAGCAAAACTGAAACTACACTCAAGATAATTATGCATCTTACCCAACACCCTTAAAATGGTAACAAGCTTGTGATAGTTCTACCTGTTATTTTTCAAGAAATCTTCTCTACACATCTTGAGCAAGCGTGAGCTATAGTTTCAAGGCAAGAGAAAAGGGAGAACAAGAGGAAGATTTTTGATGGCTATCATTCAGATTGGGGATGTTATCTGATCCACATTTTCCCAGGAGAGGGCTTTTTTAAATGACTGCTTAAAGAAGTTGCTCTCAATTTTTTGGATCATCTCTCAAATCTAATTGTCTTGCAACAGTTTATTTACTCATTAATGTTTGTTTCGGGTCACCTACACAAATGTCCACAAAAATGTGCCTATTCCTTTTATATTTGAAAATAATTTACTTCAGAAATTCGGACTGATTCAACAGAGTCTGAAAAAGAAAATAAATTCTTTCTAACTCAAGGAAGGAAGGAACCACAGGAAGGAAACTTGTAAAGTATTAAATTTCCTGCATAAATATTTCTTGTGTCCCTCATTTGGTCATAGCAGATTGGAAACTAAGCCCCAGACACTCTCGGCTTCTGGGAGAATACATTCCCAAGTTTTGAGCTACTGCAGTTATACAAACATTCTTAAACATGAATCATTAATGTGAATACGTATGCCGAACCCACTAAGTACTACTGCATTTTCCCACAAACATTCATAAATTTATCTATAGCATACTGCCGTCTGGCAAGGAAATAGGATTACCTCCATCTTCCAGATGAAGAACTCAGAAAAAAAACAAAACAACAACAAGAAAACCCCATATAAACAACCAAAACCTATGACTTGACTGAGTTATTTCAAGAAATCTGGCAGATCAAGACCCATTTTCTTTAGTCTCCGTCCACTACTTTAAAGCCAAAAATATTCCTTATCATTTCCAGAAACCTTAAGCTGTAATTAGCCAAGAAGTGTAAAAGAAATGAAACATGAATTCATGTTTTCTTTCAACAATGCCCTTAATAAAGTTGCACATATATGACCTATATGGTAGGTTCTTTAAGGCAGCAATAGATATACATTGATATTACTAAACATTTAATATGTTTCAAGTAAGATAGACAGACTTCTGAATGAGCCACAATACACTTTGGGATTTAAAACAGTGCGTTGTGGGTTGATTTTTTCACATTAAATCTGTATTTAAGAGGAACAGTAATTTTTAAGTTTAATTTGACCTCCTGTGTCATTCATGTAGAAGTGTATTTCTTTTCATATAAATCATTAAAACGTGCACAATATCCTTCCTTGGGGACAATTCTGCCAATAATTTAGTCAGAAAAACAATAACGTTGATTTTCTTTCTAGCGCAAAAGCCAAATAGCTTGCAAGGCATGTCTCGGATTTGAGAAGCAGCAGAAGGAACTCCACACCCCTCTACCAGTTTTATATATAACAGCAAAACAAAAAAACTCAGCAGCTATTTCAGGAAGCTTAGTTAAACAAATAAGAAAATACTTACAAGCAGGGGCTGGGGATACACTTAACAAAAAAGTCTTTTCTAGAGACAGAGTACTCATTATTCACATAAGTTTGGAAGAAAATCAGGAGAAAGTACATCTAAGGATCAAATCAGAAGCAGTCTTGCTGATTATTTTAAACTATGCATGATGGATGCATTCTGCTCTGTCCTCATTTCAAACTCTGCACAGACTTTTCCTGTGATAATCTATTCCAGATGAAGCAACTGATATTCCAGTTTCAACCAAAAAGAAATGAAAAAAAAGGGCAGCCCCCTCCCCCCAAAAATGATAACTGTTTGCTATCCAATGATTAATCGGTATGAAACCTTCACTCAACATTTAACTTTCTCTTATTTACTGAGCTCTTTAATACCGAAGGGAAAGTAAATAAAAGGAAGAACAGCAATTCTTGATTTCTTGCCAGTTTACAGTATTAAAAAAAGAATCTGCGCCACGGGTTGGCAGCCAGCCACACTTACAGTAAGCTATCTACTGTTTCACCCCACAGGAAGGACAAAGGATTCAGTGTGGGACTGTTGAGTTTCTCTCTGTCAAATGTACCCTTCAAACCAGATCCCAGGAATATTAAAAACTGTGCGCAATTAGTGCATTTTTCATGATCCTTCCTTCTTTTGGTGTATGTTTCTCAAAACCCTGAAGTATCATCATAAAGAAAGCAGGGAAAGGAAATGGAAGTGTTAGAGTCACAGCACTGACATTTTAATTTCTTAAATCAAGGTACTCCAGCAGAAATATAAGGTGCAGGGTTAAGTAGTTTGCTTCATATTTCCATCTCCTCCTGACATGAGTGCACATATTCTACTGTTTCATGCCCTCTAAAGCTGTAGAGTTGCCAGCACCCACTTACTTCTACAGCAGGGCTTCCACAGGACTTTGCCACAGGGAACTCCATCTTCTGAGGGCTTATTCCTACAGCATCCTAGTCTATCTAGGTAGCTGTTTGCCAGCAACGAGGAAATCTGAAATTAGTACTGACTCCTGAGGATAAATTTCTCAGCGCACTGCTATAGTCCACTATTTCACATGCATCATGCAAAATCCCCACATCTTAGTTGCTCAGAACCATCTGACCTAGTGGCAGGAAGCAGGAAGGAAAGAGGAATAGAAAGATGGGAAGAATTAAGGGCCAGGAAGAAAAGGAAAGATCGGGCAAAAAGCAGTAACAAGAGATAATTAGAACAGACGAGTTAATAGAAAGAGCCAAAAGGAAGTGAATGAAAGCATGACTGAAGAGGAAACAAGTCATTAAAGGACAAAGAAAATAGCTATGCTGTGTTATAAGACAGAACTCACTTGTAAATGCAGAGATTATGGACAAGAGCTAGGGATCAACAATCATAAATAAGTACAGCCTAAGTGCTCCTTCCATTATTAAAATAAAAATAAAAGCAACAATGATTCCATCTACATGGAGTGAACATCCATGTGATGTGCCTTTGTTTTATTATATAGTCCTAAAACTTTCTGTGAATTTCTGACTATTTCACTCCTAAACTATCCATTTTATATCTGGAGATGTTCTAAATATCCCCAGAAGCTTCATGACATTTCCCCAAAAAAATCCTACTTTCAGACAAGAGTTACTTTCTTAAATCCAAAGTGCAGCATCTTTATCTGATTCTTTGACTTCCACATTCAATTTCCAAAATTTTTTTTTTTTAACTCTTCATTTCATAGTATTCATTCTTCAAACTTTGATATCTTGCAGTCTCTCTAGTCTAAAAGTGAATTTTCAACTTACATAGAAAACAGAGTTTGCAGCAAACAGACAGCATTTGCTTCCAGTACTGCAAGGGCTGAAAACACTGATTTTCAAGTTTTTGACAGTCCTCCCCTCTACACACAAATATCCCTCTGCTAAGGAAGTAAAATTGCCTGGAGTAATTCTTGCAAGTCAGCAACAGCCTTGTTTAAATGACTTTTGCATCTTACTAAATGTCTCATGTTAGATCCCAGTTTTGAAAGATACCCAGTATAGGTTGTAAAGACATGAAAATCGCTGTTCAACAGGTATGTTGCTTTACCAAGGACTTGGTTTTGGGAAGTCTAATGTACAGGGTAAGTACACTTTCTTTTCACATCAAAAATCGAAGACACTAACAGCAAAACTGCTTTGATACAGAGCTGAAACTCTGCACGTCATATGGACAATTCTCTCCGAGACCGCACAAGTGGACAAGAAAAATAGAGAAATGCTCCAGAATAAACAAACCCTAACAGGGATAAAGAAGCCTGAGCACCACTTTCCCCGAAAAAGGATCTCTGAACAGAAAATCCAACCTTTTTGCTCCCTGGAGGCCTGATTGCTATGCACCCTCCCAGGATGGGCACAGATCAGAGCGGGATACAACTGCACATTTCCCATTCATGGGGCAGGCAGGAGGCTCAGCTGGCAGGTCACCACCAGCTCCAGGGAGCAGTGTTGCCAATGGGTACAGCCTGGGGGCCAGGAGTTAGCGCACATAGGCCGATAATGTAATTTCTGTCCATGATCTGCAGGTTACCTCAGGACAGTTTTTAGGAAAACCACTTCTCCACATCTCCATTTCAGCGTTCATAGAACTGGGAAGATTTCCTTCTGTTCAAGAACTCTCACTGACCTTGGTAAAGAAGACTCCGTAAGAATTAGGCATTGCTATTTGTTTCTAGAGCTGGTATTGCTCTTACAGACACAGTATCTGCTCCATGTATATTATAATTGTTGCCGATACTCGATAGCAAAACAACATGCCAGCCCCAGATACAGTATTAAGCAAAATGCAAATTTGGTTAGCATGAAAACAAAACTAAATCGGCTTCCACAGTAGCAAAAGTACTGTCCCAAATTCAGGGAAATATTTTTTTTTTTGCTGAAAGTGCACGTAAACAAAATACTTCAGGCACGTTCTTCAGAAGTTCCATAATGGTTGTGAAGCACAGCTTCCACATAAGGTCAGTTTTACCTTTCAAATCTTTACCTACACCATAACCTACAGCACAAGTTTTGACATGTTTAAACACTCTTTTTATCTTGGGAATAATTTAGAAAAATTACTAGCATTAAAGAATGATTTATTGTCCCAAGTGAAGCTATTGACATCAAGGCAGTAAATTTACGTATACAAAATTTTTGTTTAAAAGTAATAACTGACAAAAGAAGGTAAAAATCAAAACAAACCAAACAAAAAACAATAAGCATTTTCACTAAAACTGCTCCATGTTTTCCTAATAACCCACATAAATGCAGCAAGTCCTGGTGAGTCTCTTAACATATCTGAGTAAAAACAAATAAATAAATAAATCTGTTTTCAATATATGCATGAAAAACAATCACTGATTTACTGATTTTTAAGCATCATGCATGTGTCCCTGTATTTTATTTTTAAAGAAGATAATGGAGAATAGGAGAGAAAGAGAAGTAAAGAGAAAAAAAATAATTTACCTTCAAGATTAACACTTCCTACTTTTAAAAAATATACATATATATATATTCTAAACATAAAGCTGAGAATTTGCAAATGCTAGCTCCAATTCTGCAAAACCCCAAAACTCCCACCGACTTCAAGGAATGCAGACTTATAGTCAGTCTTTGCAAAAATATATTAGCTTCAGCATTGGAAACATTTATCCTCCCTAACCTGATTCCCCTCCTCAACTATTATAAAGCAATTACATGAGATAAGAACACATTTCTAGGCACCATTTTTACATATTTTGGTAACTGTCTCCAATTACAAATTTCCCTCACTGCTTAGAAAAACTAAACACCAAAACCTTGTAAAGATATTTTTTTGTAATTATTCTGACACAGTGCTGAAATGTCTCCTACATGAAAGAAAGGAATTCACTGCAGCTCTAGTCCAAAATTTATCAGAAGTTAACAACCTACTTCGAGTTAACTTCAGTGCTCCTCCCATCAGGCTGCCAGAGAACTGACCCGGGTAGCTTTGAGAAAGAAGATGCATTTTAATCCACAGAAATGCACAAAATCAAGGATTTTTTTTTTATCCTCGTTGGTCTTTTCAAGGTTTAATATTCTTTACAATACCATCAGCTATAACAACACATTCCTGTTTACACAAACAAATGACCTACAAAATACACACTTAATCTTGCCAATGGGCAATTTTCATTATCCTGCACTAGGTTAAGGACCTCTCTTTCACCTAAGGCTTTTGTCTATTAAATAAAATCAACATTTTCAACTATGAAACACTAGAGTATATTTGTTCTGTCAAATTTCAAGTACTCAATGTTCTCTATGAAAGGCGGCTTTTACTTAAAAAAAAAAAAATCCACTTGTACTGTCTATGGAACATGAAATATTTTATTTGTACTCATTTGTGTTTGCAAAAAATTATGGGAAAAAAAATAAATGTTGCTCCAATATGGTAATATTCGTTTGCAGAATTCCAAAAAGGTAGAAACACTAGTGTTAATTTTTGAAAACAGGAGCTGGAAAAATGTAAATAATGATAAGGCTTACACATTATTACATCATATAATTGTATAATATGCATTGCATAATAGTATAACTATATGTATTTTGCTATTGTACAATAGTTGTAGTATTATTCCATATACATTATTAAAAAATAATGGCAATAGTTTTTAAAAACACTGAAGTTTGTAGCTACACTATTAATTACTTCAGTTCATCAGATTTTTACAAAATGCCATTGATTTCACCCTAGACAACGAACTGCTCTATGTAAAAATGTCCATAATTTTCATTAAATATATTCACTAGGTTCTGTATCTCATTGCTCTGTCACATGCATGACTATGTTGCACAGCACCTGCAGAAAATACTCTGAAATACTTTGAAACTCATTTCAAATCAGTAAGTCACCAACATGTTAATACAATAGCTGATTAACACCCTGATTGACCCAAATATTTTTGGCATTAAAACCATAAATTATATTGCCTGTCCCTTTACAATTGAAAGGTGAAACTCATGTAGTAAATAAGGGCTGGATGACCATAGCCCTGCCATAGAGCACTGAGTATGAAGCAGGCAGCTGTGAGAACCTCTGGATTTGCTGCAGACCAGGCTCCTGCTGTGCTCCCAGGCACCCCAGCCTGCTGCAGCCCTTCTTTCTCTAGGAAAGATGGCTCGATGAGCAATCTTTCTGCAATGCTTCTCTGCTCTCACCTGAAATTCACTCTCTGCCAGCATCCATATGCAGAACTTGAAAACACAAAAAAAAAACCCAAAAATAAAAAAACAACAAAAAAAAAAAAAAAAAGGAAAGGAAAGCAGTGGAAGCATCAACTTTCAGCAAGATTTCCACAGCTTGGAGAGGAAGGGTGCCAAACACACAGGCCAGACACTCAGCTCCACTGCTGGCAGAGGAAAAAGAAAAAAAAAAAAACAACAAAACACAACCAACAAGAAAACAACAAATCATAGAAAAATGTTTACAGCCACTTTTTGACACTAATTCTTGCTTCTCCTTTCTGCCTCATGCAAATTTTCAGAGAAGCATCTTCCTGGGCCTGACATGGCTCCCCACAGCTGCATGGCTCACGGGGGCTGCTCAGCTCCCCTGGGCCAGCAGCCATATGTTGCATTTCTCTGGAAAGGCCCCTAAGAAAATACTGACCCGAACCATATTCTTCACTGATTGTCTCTGGCACAGAAAGCAAAACATGTTATAAATGCATTCTCAGCTGAGCAGAGCGGACACTCATTCTAAAGAGGAGTGAGACACTCCAACAGCTGCTGCCTGTCACTGACATCGAAACACCCAAGCCAGCTGGGCACAGGGCTTGGTGGTGCCCAACAGGGCACTTGGGCAAGAGGCAGCATGGTGGCACGGAGGGACATGTCCTCCAGGATGCTGATGGGGGCGGGTGCCACAAATCCAGCAGGCACCATTTGTAGTCACTGAAGGTGGGGAGCAACAGCAGGTTTTGCTCTGTCCTTTGTTGGTATGTGGCTTCCCCAAGCCAAGCGCTGGCTGGCTCCTTCTGGGGCACACAGGTAACCTCCCAATCGAATGACAGACGTAACATCAAACACGCCAAGAGCATAGCTCACTCCTCACACCTCCTCTTCTCCTGCCCTCAGGAAGGGAGGGAGGTACACACGAGGCCCTGGCAGCTGAGCATGGACCTGCCTGACAAAGAAGGTCAGCTGAGGTAGGGAAGAGCCTAACCGATTAAAAAAATAAGTTATCCAGTATCACAGGGCTGTCTAAAGCACCCCTGCTGCCAAGAGAGCTGTATTTCATCTTGGCCTTATGCCAGTCTTAAGACATCCCGTTTCAGTTCCTGATACTTCAGGCATTTGCTCTCCCTACACCCACTTTACAGATATAAACACAGGCAGGAAAAAAAAAAAAAGAAAAGAAAAAAAAGCCTTCATCTTGTGCAAACACCCAAGGCTCAAAAGAAGGGAAATGCAAGAAATCACTTCAGCTGGGAACTGGGGCCGTTGTGAAGACTTTGCTGTACAGGCTACTTCAAAGCTGAAGGAATTCAAGCACATACACTACACACTCCAAAGACACAGCAGGTCCCTCCCCTGTCATGCAGCATTTTGTCTGTGATTTATTAGAAGAGCTATTAAATTACACAAATAGGGAACAAAAACATGTTTTTCTAAATATTGAAAAAAAAAATCTAAATGTTGCAGTACATCTATAGATACTCACAGAGACACTGGATAGATATGCATAGATATATATATATATGTATGTATGTAAAGTACACTTTCACTTTATAAGCACAAATAATAAACTGCAAAAACTATCAAAAGGGATCATTGTTACATCCTCTAACACATTTCTTGTCTCTCATTAGACTGCAGCTACAAATTAAGTTGGTCCATCATTAAAAGAACATGAGGGAGAGGGAGGCACCAAGGTCACAAAGCAAATACAAGCGATGTCTCTTTAACAGGCCCAGTAAGTACACAATTGGCAAATTTCTTCCCTTTATGTGCATATCATAATGCAAATTAATTGTTGTGTGCTACATCACAGTTCTGATTTAGCCACGTTCTTCACAGTGTTTGAGAAATAAATGCAAGAAGAGTAGGGAATGTCAATAGGATAACTGAACAATTTCACAAGTAAAGGGAATATTTTACATGTCAATAGGACACTTCTATAACTGCTGACTCTTTTTTGAGGTTATCTCAGACCACATGTGACATTTCAAAAAATCAAGCCAAAAATGCCATAAAGTGCTTCTTAGTTTCCCCTCTGAATAAATTCAGCAACAACAAGGAATTTCATTGCTATGCAGTGTGCTTCAAGTTAAGCAACAAA
This sequence comes from Baryphthengus martii, assembly GCA_013396935.1. Classification (NCBI taxonomy): domain Eukaryota; kingdom Metazoa; phylum Chordata; class Aves; order Coraciiformes; family Momotidae; genus Baryphthengus; species Baryphthengus martii. The sequence goes on along the minus strand of VWZK01018231.1, from coordinate 31,809 downwards.
TAGAAGCATCTAAATTCTCTACTCCAAAAGAATCTATAAAAACTCTTTGTCTTTATACTTCTGGATTTTTGCAGTAGTGTACTTCCTGCAAGGGATAAAATAAAGTATCTGCTAGTGTTTTTGAATTCCCTGTTCTAGCAAAAGAAGTGCTTCCTCTTAAGGAGTTAACACTATTTTTAATCCAATGCTTGCTTTGATAATTATCATTACTTCTAATCTACTGTTTTGCAGAGTGTATAAAATGGTTAGACTATGCTTAATTTTGCTCATGCTCTAAGACTGCACTCCTGATAGCTCCTTTGGTTCACCACCATTACGTATGCTGTACAATGCAGTACCTTTCCTAGCTGACTTGAGAAAGCACGTTTCCAGAATATGTTATTCAAATACTTGATTAATTTGGGTTGGAAACCACAAGTTTCTTTAAAGACAGCATTTGGCTTCTTCTGAGGTAAATGTTCCAAAAAAAAATCAAAATAAAACAAAACCCCCTTTTTCTGATGGACTCAGACATCCGTGTTTGAGTTCAGTGATACACATCACATTTACATCATGAATGCAAACCTGCTGAAGACAAACACCGCCACCACCCTGGGACAGTATGACAAGTAACATACACAGACAACGAGCAAGGTAAGACTTCAGAGGCAGCTTGTTACTTCTCTTTCTTACTCCTGTCCTTTCTAAGTAGACACTTACTAAGTAAAAAAATGCACGAGGTCTGCTGAACTCTCCAAAGCCCCAAGCCAAAGCCAGCTAATTAATGCTCTTTCATCACCAATTTGCATCTCTGCTTTTTCACAAATTCTATGGTGCTGATGGCTCTAGACAAGGCCTAACAGGACCAGCCAATACACTCCAACACAATCTTTTGGGTTGGCTTCCTCTCCAAGTCCAGAGTCTGGAGTTGGAGACTGGACTCCAGAGGCAGCTCCCTTAGTTTTTCCCATCTCCAGCCTCTGGGGAGATGAGACATATTTAGAAGAGTAGAAAGACTGTGTGGTCTCCACTATACACAATGTATTTCCATGCCTGAAGTGCCTTCCTTCCTCAACAGATACAACATATTGATATTGTTTCAAGTGTTAACCTCTCCTCCACCAAAGAGCTCCATAATTAATCGGGCTCATTTTGATCAGCACTACCTCCTCTTCTAATGCTGTCAGTAACTGACAATCCTACGGATTCTAGTCTTCCTTCTGATCATAAAGAAGTTAGATAAATATCTATTTAACCTTTCTGAGATACATGTAACTGGGAAAATCACTGAAATTTAGCTGAAAATAATTAAACAACACAATTTACATGTTCAAAACAACTTACTTCACTGCTGTACACCACTGAGCACTGGAAAACTCCACTTTCATTTCATGTGTTTTATATCTCCTATATCTGTCACAATAACCTTCGCAGTGAGGGTATGGAAAAAAAAAACGGGCAGGACTGGGAGTTGCTACTTTAAACCTCAGGTGAGCAAAGAGGTTCCCCACTGCTGAGGAAATCACTGGCCAGCTTGGGTGCTTCACTTCTCCAAGATCACAGTGCTCAATGCAAGTTATATATATTTCTGCATGTCAAAGCCACATGAACAACTACCTCAGGTCATCGCAGAGACCATCACACCATCACAGCTGCATGACTTCCTTAGCCACCTCAGACACTTTAGCTAGCTCATTATCTTTCGAATAATAATGCTAAAATACATTTGATGGTTACCATCAAAAGGCTTCTGTTTCCACTTACGTTAATTGGAACATTCACCTAAAGCAGTATTTGGGAAAGAACATTCTAGTTTCATTGATTTGGAAACATGGAGCTCCCCACAGACTATGGAGCTTACTCACAAGCACGAGTGACAGATCTGATTCTGGCACCTCTTTGCAAGAAGACAGAAAACGACATGTTAGATTTTCTATCATAGAAGAGGAGTGGAAAAACAATTTTATGTGAAAATGATTGGATGTGTAGATTAGCAAAGGACAAATGAATATAATTCATAGCAATGATTTTTTTTTTTTTTAATCTACAGGATGTGGCACATTTTGAAAAAAAAATCATTTCCTTCAAGCAGCTATTCATTGCAGCTCAATAAGGGGGCACATGAGAAAAGTCAGAAATTTGGACGAGGTAGGTCCGTTCACTGCTCTCCCTGCTGGGGCTCCTCCATGATTTACAATGACCCAAACCCTAACACAGGCTCAGAAGGTGGCCAATCAAGACTAACCATCTCAAAATGCAGTGGTGCATTTTCTGCAGGAAAACCCAAGGACATGATGCCCAACGGGCTGTAACTGCAAGATGCTCAGCTTCTACCTGAGCACACACCCAGTACCTCTCTTGCCCTATTGCTGGTGGAGAGGAAAGTTAAGCTGCTGCACTGGCCTGGCACAGGGAGGGCACTGGAATGGGGTTGAGGGGCAGCAGGCTCTGTTTCTGTCCCGGTGGCGCAGGCCAACCCTGCTTCCTTTGATGGGACCTCTTTGCTCAGCCAGGCTGGGCCCAGAAGCAGCTCAGATTCTGCCCTCACTGCTCCTGGCCATCACCTCCCAGGCAGGCAGCCTGCTCCTGCTCTCTCAACAAGGTACTGGCTACCAGCACTGGTCACCCTTATCTGTCCATCAAAGTACACGTTCTGCTGGCAGCCCTTCCTCCCCTCCTTCCACCTCTTCCTTAGGAACAGGCAGGCCAGACCGGACCATCCTTTCTGCAGGCTGCTGGTGGATGAAAGCTGAAGCTCTCCGCCTAAGCTCTCCATGCATCGGCAGTCTTTCTCCTTTAGGTTATAAGCACTGGCAAGGTAAATTTTACCCTAAGAATTATTTATAGGCTTCCCGCAAGTGACTGCCCACAGCACAGACGAACACAAGACAATAGCTCTGTTCATCTTCCATACAAGCAATAAACATTTCTATCAACAAACATGTGAGCAAACAACTTAGTTTGTGCCAATCACCTTAGGCTAGAAAACTAATAATGACGATAAGACTTAAGGAAAAGAGATTACACTCCAGCTTGCTCCTTCCCATCATCATTTCTCTCTGAGCCAGCATCTCTTTTTCTCTGACAAAAAAAAAAAGTTGACTACTAAACCACTTACTTGTAGAGAATTTAAACCAAGATTTGTAAACATAAATCTTGACAGTATTTGGTGTTTACTCAATACATATTTTTAATGCCTACCTATGCAAACAGTAAAATAGTAAAAACAACGTTAAAGTATAAAACTAGAAAAATTTAGTAACGCTTAATTCCTTGCACATAGGCCCTGGAGCCTCAGACACCACAAAGGTTCACCTCAGAGTAGGAAAAACCTGCAGGCTCCTATGTATATGCTTTCATGAACTGAGTAAAGGAGAAAAAAAATCATTACTTATTCTTGGTATATACAAACGTTATTATGAGCCAAAAAATCACACTGAGATTTTACAGTAATACCTCCTTATAGCAATTCAAAACCTGTCGCAAAAATCTCACAGCAAAACTGCTGACGTTTGCTACTGTGTTTGCTACCTACAACCACTGTCCAGCAGGATTACAGTAGAATTGCTCTTTTAAGATATGATCTGAAAAATCACTAAATATGGAGAACAAATTCCTAAGAAAACAAACCCTCACCACATCAGCATTCTATAATATTAGGAAACTATTTGCATCATGAGGCTTGTGCTGAAATACTTAATGATCTCATCCTTACCATAACAAATTATCTGCCAGAAAAGGACCTTGAAGGTCAACACTGGCAACAATTAAAAAGTAATGAAAAACATTCATCCCTTAGGCAGAGTTACAATTTCTAAGTTTGAAGCAATGTGCTGTATATTTTATTAGCTATCACTTGTTTAATTATTCATTGGCACTCCTCTTATGCTCCATAGAGCAACCTCACATTGCTACGATTTCCATTTGAATGCTATTACCAATTCAAGGACAAATCTCTTCTAAACTTTAGCTTTTGTTTTTATTTCCCAAAACATAAATTATGTTCAAAAACTAATGGGTTTGTCATACTTGCTATTTTTAATTCTGTTCACATCAGTTTCAACCTGGGACCCTACACACCATCTCTCCAACAACGATCTCCTGAGTGTCCGCATTCATTTGCTCCAGTATTCCTACAAAGCCATCCCTTCCTTGGCCAGCTGGAGTAATTTTTATTCCTGTCTCATTTGCAGTAGCAGCTCACTCAAGCACAGTATTTTCTTAAAGAAACTCACTGAGTTCAAATAAGGCGATAGTGCCATGAAATACCTTCTATGCTTTATTTGCCATTTAATTACACTTCCTGAATTTCCTAGGAAGTAAATAAAATCTTTCTCAAGCTTTACTGGAGAAATAAGGAGCTGTAAATACTGGGCAGGCTTAGATTGGTATTATCTGCAGTTCTTAATTTATCCTTCATTGTGGTCATACGTTTCTGCCCTGCTGGGGATTCATGGCAAACACAAGGGAAATTAGCTAGAACAGTTTTTTGCGTTAAGATAGGGAAAGCCTGTTTACTGTTTTATGGTCAACAACTTGAGCTAGGTTCTACATTTTAAATTTCACTAGCGGAAATATATGTATCTATTGTACTGAAACAGGAAAAGAGGAAAGAAATAAAATAGAACAGAACAATAGATCTGAAATAGCTTAGTATGTGCTTTATACACAATAATTCTGATAGATTAAAAAATGGAAAATTGGTGTTAATCCCTTTTTTGCCTTTTTCCTACTTCTTGCAAAAATATACCCACTTCCTGAACTTCACTTACGAATGAAAATGTGTCATCTATGATGCCAAGGTTTATAAAAATTGAAAAAGGGCTGTCCTTATGGGTGAGAAAGAGCAGTAAGAAAAGAAAGAAAAGGCTATGTATTAAAAATACATATTAGTCCTAAGGTACTTTGAATTTCATGGCACATACATGCTCATTTTGATTTTCTTCAGGTTATTGTATTTCCATATAATGAATAGTCAAATTCTATCTAATGCTCTCAAAAGATACTGATTTGATTTAATCAAACCTAGCAGCTCCTAAATGAAAAAGACAACACTGTTCTCTAATACTCCTTGGTAAGAGTGAAAATATACACTGAGCAGCAAGAAGTGAAATTCATTGTGCAGGAGAAACCTTCTTTGAACATCCAGGCTTGGCTTCATGATACTGTCAGTATCACCATGAAAGTGAATTGTTTACATAATGGGGAATATTATTTACAAGCACTACTCAGTTTTATATAAACAAAGGTGAAGGTAAAACCAGCCTTAACCCATTCTAAATTAACACTAAATGCCAAGATCAGATAAATTTTGATTTTATAATATCACCAAATTTGTTTTAAGTGGAAAACAGAAGTTGTATAGTAGCTGCCTTAAAACTTCATTTGCCAAGCTCAGGAAAGGGAAGTGGCAGGAAGGGGGTGCACTATCTGGAAGCTCTTGTGCAGAACAGGGTACAGAGGGGCTGCACCTTCATCCCACCCCCTTCCAGGAAGATAGATAGGAACATCTCTTAACTATATACACAGCCTTCAACGTAGAATCTCTCTGTAAATCACATTTATGTATTCAAAATTTCCTGTAGACTAGAGAAACTTTAGAACTAAGACTATCAGGAGCTTTCTGTGTGTGTAGTTTGCTTTACCAGTAGAGAATACACTTCTGCAGTTTGTTTCAGACTCAGCACACCTGGAAACTGCTGATAGCTAGATCACATCAAAAATACTTCATCGCTTCTCACTCTCCTTTCCGAAGGTTGACAGTAGATAGGACATCTTGAAACTGCAGTGGAGACTGAAAATCCAGCAAATGGCCAGATAAGACTGTACAGATGGATCAGCATGCTCTACTCTTGCTGCTACCAAGACGAGTAAGCACACATATACTTGTTTTTGCTGTAGAGAACGTCTTTTAAAGCCTTCCTGATGAGACCAGAAGATCTGGACAGACCTGTTCCTTGCTGGTCTAATTAAAAGGCCATCAGGATGTTGATCCAGTAGTAAAACCTGAAGGAACACATGTCAGAACATACATAGTCTTAACTGAAGATGATAATAAAGGGACAGCATTCACAAAGGTCATATTTGGCGGAGTCCCCTTTTGTTTCTGCTTCATGTGATGGTGGATACAGACTTCTCCTGGGGGTAACTTTCAGCCATCAGAGAACGGGGAGAGGGAGAAAGACTGAAATCCATATGCTGAGACAGGAACAAAAGGTAATTTTATGGGATATATATCTCAGAATAAATACTGACTCCAATTTGGCATCCTTTATCTGAAATTACTTGCAGTCATTAGCAACCTCCTATACCTTGCTCACCCACTTCAGTCAAAATGTGCTTGACACCATCACCAAAAAGAAACATGGACCTTTTGTGCAAAACAACATCTCACATGCCAAAACTGTCCCACTCTCCAGTCAAGCTCTTTGTCTCCAAAACTTCTGCTCTTCCAAAAAGAAGCAATGAGAACACCTCCAGCCTTTCAAGAAGTTTCTACATAGCTCCAAATGATGGACCTGACCCCTTTTCACATGTTTCCAGAAGTCAGTAGCACCCAACAGCAAAATCTGCTCCATTAACTCAAGCCTATCAGCAGGTCTCATATGTCCTCACAGAAGGCAAATTGCATCCAGGGCTGCATCAAAAGAAGCATGTCCAGCAGATCGAGAGAGGTGATTCTGCCACTCTACTCTGCTCTGGTGAGACCTCACCTGGAGTACTGTGTCCAGCTCTGGAGCACTCAATACAGGAAGGACATGGACCTGATGGAGTGAGTCCAGAGGAGGGCCACAAAAGTGATCAGGGGGTTGGAACACCTCTCCTATGAAGACAGGCTGAGGGAGTTGGGGTTGTTCAGCCTTGAGAAGAGAAGACCCTGGGGACACCTAACAGCGACCTTCCAGTACCTGAAGGGGGCCTACAGGAAGGCTGGAGAGCGACTCTTTACAAAGGCCTGTAGTGACAGGACGAGGAGCAATGGTTTTAAACTAGGAAGGGCAGATTTAGATTGGATGTTAGGAACAAGTTCTTTACCACGAGGGTAGTGAAACACTGAAACAGGTTGCCCAGGGAGGTAGCTGAGGCCCCTTCTCTGGAGATATTCAAGGTGAGGCTTGACAAGGCTCTGGGGAACCTGATCTAGTTGAGGATGTCCCTGCTCACTGCAGGGGGGGTGGACTAGATGACCTTTAGAGGTCCCTTCCAACCCAAACCATTCTATGATGCCAAGAATTCTACTGACAGTAAGAACATTTCTGCTGTTAAACATGACCAATACATTTAATTTCTTGTCAAGCTTAGCTGCTGAAGACTTAGATACATGAGATCAGTTCCTTCAATACTGCATCCCAGGAAACAGGATTTTATGAGAAACAGACACATTCTGTGTATCTGTGCGTTAATTAAATTAGAGAGTTTTAAATTAATAGACTCTGAAAAAAATGACAACTAGATATATAAAATACACCCGTACTAAAACTGCTCTAAAACTTATCATGGGGATTTCACAAAACTATAGAAATATAGACAAAAACTACTGTTACCTACATAAGGCAGTAGTAAGAGCTTTTCATAATCTGACTTTCACGAATGAAGTAAGGACTTGATTTTATCTGGTACACCACAGTAATTTGCTGTGCAGCTACATGAAACTGCTACAAATAGCATTACAGCCAAAACCCAATTGTTACTGAAATGCATTCAGTAAAATGGAAAATACAGAGAAATAAAACACAGTAATTGTGTCTCAACCCACATGACACAGCGTTTCTAAATTATACAGTATTATACTTTCCAGTTTTTAATATAGTTTCCCATTGAGGAATTGATAACACAGGAGATACTCTTTGACCTTTTCCCTCTGAATATCTAAATAATATATCACACAGGTTTATAAACTAAATAACTCTCTAGCCTTTTATTAGATCCCAAGGGATAAAATCTATTTCAAAAAACCACCACATGCAGCAACACATAAAAGAGCTAATGCAAAGCACTTTCCTTGTCATGCTATTTCTCACCTGCATCACAATTTTCTCCTATACAGTTACAATTGTAGTTCATGAGTTTACACATATCGGAAAGACAAAAATTGGACTTCTAACACTTGAAAATCTGCTCTGAACATCCTAACACAATAACTGACAACACAAACCATTATCCTGCACACCCACCAATTTGTACTTAATAGATTCAACATTCAACACTGCCGTCTCTTGAAAGGCTTGACCCAAGCAATGGACAAAATAACTTAACAAGCTTTTTTATTCTCCAGATATTGTAGAAAGTACTCCATGGACTTGTTCCAAATTTAGCAGGATGTTAAAAACCACACAGCCACCAGATAAGTAATTTGTGGGGCAGCAAAATCAAAAGGCTAGGCACATCCTTTAAAAGAGGCCTTTCGGGGATTTTGATTTGATAATGTTTGTATCTGTACAATTAATCACAAAATAATGAAAGATTCAGACCATCATAGTCTGTGATTGGGAATGTGAAAAGATACATGCTGTGCATTACAAGAATCAAAGTGCCAGAACAATGCAGGGAAAAAGCATAATATAAAACAGTTGATCTAAGTTAGAAACATTGGAAACTTTAAACCTGCAGCAGCTTAAGCACAGCCTTTGCATATGGTCAGTCCCACTGATTTTTATGAGACCACCAGTGCAAATAAAAAGCTCCATGCAAGAGCCTCGCTGTCACACTAGGCATCAAACAACGGCAGTAGAAGCCATCAGGACTAACAGATGTGAGATCAAATCTTCCATCTAAAGACACAACTCGGCTTCTAAAACTTGGAGCAGATGCTATTTCAGAAAATGCATATTATAAACCACACCCACAATCCAGAGCAGATTTCGGGGTTTTTGGGAGGGTTTTTTTGGGTGTGTGACATATATCCTAAGTGTACTGCTGTGGAAAGAAGTAAAGCATCCACTGTCACCAGACCTCTTTATAAGCATCACTTGGGAACTGTATTCCAATCTCATTCAAGATCAGTTTATCATATTGTTTTGCATAATCTAAATTAACAAGTAGTACAACGAAAAGTTAATATTAATTTTGAGCTGTTTCCTAAAATGATGCCAGTATTTCAGTAAAGTTTCCAAGTACGTGACATAAATTATCTGAAAAATAAATAAAATATTAATAAGTTGTTTATCTTCTATTTCCCATTTCTCAGTTTTTGACAAATGGAATTGCAAACTGAAATACTCCTGGAGGCTTTCCAACATAGTTAGCTGATGTCAGTATTTTTTTGAATAATGCGCTAAGTTTGAAAAGTGAAATCTACCTTGGCCATACATAGGTTGATTTTCCCCCTCCTCCATCCCCCGATGAGCTGCTCCTCAGCATTTCTTCAAGGCAATACACATGGTCACAATGAATTAGAGCTTTAATTCCTACAGTCATCGTCTGGTGAAATACTAGCTCTATGGAAAGCAAGTAGGAACTGTCATTGATTCTCATGAGGACAGATTTCAACCTCTTGACAGATTCTCCTCCTTGTTAATTCAAATGGTAACAAGATCTGTTTTTTTTAATGAGCTGTTTTCCCACATCTTAATTAGATAAAATACCAGTTCTTCACCATTTTACCTCATTTCCTCAAAAACTGTCAATAATAAAGTATTTACCAACATAATTTCCTCAAAACCAAAATGTTTGCCTTGTGCTGAGCATCTGAAGAAAATTTTACCTACATTTGCCCTTTTAAAATCACTCAGGAATATGTAAAACGGTTCTACTGTTATTACTATTTAAATAAATAAAAAGCTTAGTAAAAAAGATGAAGAAATCAGTTAGTGCAAGATTTTATTCCAACCAATACAGAGAAACTGAAGTACCTACTCATGCAATTGAGTTAAAAATGCCTTGCAAGTTTCATGTTTTATTACAAATCAAAATATGAAAAAAAGTTATTTATTTAAAAAAAAAAAAAAAGAAAGAAAAAGAAAAATCCCCAAGGAAACAAAGTTAAACATCAGCGTGACCTTTTTATCTAATGTTTATGGAAATTGGGAAGTAGTAAGCAAGCATCTTACTGGTACATGACACTAACAGACATCAAAAGGCAGCGTGCACCTCTGAGAAGCACTGACACTGCTCTATCCCTTCTCTTTCTGCCATAAACATTCAATATAAACACTTTTATCTGAAAAATGACAAAAAAAACCAAAGAGTTGCCAGCAAAGCCTGAGCAGCAAAATGGTTTTCAATGTGAGAACCAATTTTCTAGCATTAGTTCAACACTGAAAAAACTCATTTACTGCTCAGTTAGTTTCAGTTTCTATGAACTCTGACATGTGAATAAATGCTCATCTGAGTAGTCTGGTTCAGCTTCCATGCATAAAGCCATTCATTTGACCACAGCTACTTTTTCCACTTACAGTATGAAGGATTACCCTTCTGCGGTTACATGGTGGAGAGGGAGTTTTTCCTGAAAGATTATCTTTTACCTTTACTACATGAAACTTCTAAAAATACTATAATTTTTAAACTTATAAGCTATTTATACTCTAGTTGCACATCATATTTAAATCTCAATTCAGACTATTTTTTCAAGTATATAATTTATATTTCCTAGAAAGCATCTTAACTGCTTCAAAGCTCATCATGACTCCCTTAAACATCTGTTTCTGGTGTCATAATATACTTCAACTAGTTTGCACATTATTTTATCAGCAAGACCTTTCTCTTTTTATTAAAAAAAAAAAAAAATCACAGCTTACATGATAACTTAATTTTATTAGTTCAATATTCAGCTTTTGTTTTCATTTCTCCATTTCCCTTTATATAACACATCTAACTCAGAGAAAGTGCAGGCTGTTCAGTCAAGCCACTGCAGCATGAAATGAGGATAATATGCTACTTCCTACTACTTCCATAATCATTCTTGATATTAGGCTTTAGTCCTGGCTTCTGAACTACGAACCCTGCCGGGTGCTGTGTGTGGACCTACCTCCTGAGCCCAGTTAAATTGGAAGCTCATACAAGGCTACCGAGAGAGTCGTTCTGCAGAACATCCAGCACGGACAGAAGCTGCAGAAAAATAATCTGAAACCCACATACATGATCTCTCAATTTCTTGATTTCACTGGTGTCAGTTGGTAGATTTTTCAATAGGCCTCCTATCATCCTTTTTTCCCTTTCCCTCCTCATTCTGGGAGCACAGCCAATCCCCAGCACAGCAGCTGACTTTCCCCAGAACTAACTAGAAATATTCTGATAGACTCTATTTATAGACTCAAAAACTTAGGACTGAGAGCAGCCAACCAAATTTTTCCATTCCTTGCTCTCTCTCCCCTGCTATCTATCTATCTGTCCTGGGCTAACCTAAATTCCAGACTTCTATGTTTCTCAAGAGGGAACTATCCTACCCAGAGTAGGTAAACCATAGGTACATACATCTCGTACACATCCAAAGCGCCTGTGAAGACCCTTGCATGCAATTTACTGAACAGGCTAAAAGAAACATGAACCCTCTACTTCATGTCACTTTAGAAAGTATTCGTGCTTATCTCCTCTCCTCTCACTATAAATCAAAGTTGAAGAAAAATCAAGATTTCTGTAAGAGATTCTCACACCTCTGCTAACTTGAGAGACCAGTTTGGACATACACATAACTTCTTTGTTTACTTTGACAAAATCAACAATAAATAAAACCTTTTTTTAGCATGCTTAAACAGTGGAAGATAGCTACTGGCTCCATTTTTGTGGTATTTATATATACATATACACATACACACAGCACAAATACTTGCAGAAGTTAAGTAAGCTCAGACCCCATTAGTTCAGGCACAGTACAAACATATAGCAGAAGAAAAACCGCATCCCAATGTAAGAATAATATTTCAAATGACTTGTCCTTGGACATATGACTGCCTAACACTGTTTATTTACAATACTCTCAGATTCTGTTGGGCATTTCATACTGCAGATAATGTAGCAAAAGCATAAATTTTGAAACAGAATGACTAGTGTGCTCTAGAAGCAACACCTGGCAAATCTGATCTTCACTTAACCTTACAAATGTTGCTAGGAAACCCTATTCAATATTTACTTCAAGCCTCTGAAGAAACAGACTAATTCATACTAAGCTACTGGTGGGAGCATTGAGGACTTGGCGGAGAAGCCCCAACCTAAATTTACTCCTGACATCTCACTTTCCTAATCCACAGACCTGACGTAATTTAGAAATATAATTAAGAGTGGATAAATAGTTACCTTATGTTTGGCGGAGGGACGGGATGGACACAACCTGTAACAGCAGGGGTATTTTGTATATTGCAGGCAGTGCAGACAAAATAACAGAGATAAACAAAAAGCTTTGCTCTTTTGCTCCATTTTGTGTACACTTAATTAAAAAAAAAAAAAAAAAAAAAAGCCATAGCAGTATCTTCTACAAACAGTAGATGACTTTTACTTTTTTGTCCTGTGAAGAGGAGATAATTTAAAATATTTCGTCATCGACTCTCATGCCTAGTACAGAGGTACCTTAATTTTCCCATGTCAAAGACTAGACTTTACCCAAAATAGTAAATAGGAAATGTTCATGTATTTACTGTTGTTTTTCAAACTTGTTACATGAAATATATCTATAAAAATCAGTCAAAGATTTTTCTTGTAAATCTAACTGATGAGATGTTGAATATTCTCAATTTTTAGCTGTGTCAGACAAAGCCACAAGTTTTCCTAGTGTCTGGTGCACTATATTAAGCTTACATCCTCTTGTGCAATACTCGCTATTTTTCTTGCTCCTACAATTATCTTTTTCATTAAATCATACTTCTTATTCTTCTGCATTTCTGCTCTCAAGCTCTTTCCTACTTGATGCTGAATATTTTTGTTTTCCACTCAGCATGAAAACTGCATTCATTTCTATTGACTTTCTGATTTAAGTCATGCCAACATCAATAACGTCTCTGAGTTTGGGGTACACCGTATGATGGTAAAAAGCCAATACATATCCCAGTCAGCAGTAACTCTTCCTATGGAGTTAGACTCAGGACAAACTCGAGGCCTCAGAATTTGGAAAGAACTACAAATGATCACACTGCCAGCACTGCTGTAGAGAAGTCCCCAGGAACACCTATTGACCTCCATCACTGCTACTGCCCAAAAGCATGGCTGGACTGCCATCTCCTCTCACATCTTGAAGAACGCCAGCTTTGAACATGAGCTTGGCAGATGGAGGACATGGCTTCTGTGCTGCACCAGAGATGGCTTCATGAACCTTGCTATAAGCATAGTAACACTTCCTTTTATTAAGCACAGTATCAGGTGTTCATGTTGAAGCAAGCAGAACCTGAAGCATCTTGAGATCATGGAAAGGGCTAATATAGGTGAAAGGACGTAGACCAGTGGTGGAGGGCATGGAGTATCTTGTTCATCACAGTATGGAGGATATGAAAATAAGGAAAACACGAAGCTCCTCTTAAGAAGTTAGTGAATGAGCTCAAAGCTCACCTGGATCCTGGTAATTACAGTGCTGATTCAACAGAAATTAAGATAGGTTTATAACTTTTTTTCCCTGTCTTTATCTTAGAAACAGACTTAATGGCTGTAAGTCATTTACAAGTTACTAATACATCATCTATTCAACTCAGCCTCATATTAAAATTAATTTATCAGACATCCACAATATATAATTAGCTGCAAATCAATAGGTTTACTTTACAAAAAAAAAGTGTTGATCCTGAAACAAAAATTCTAAGTTGTTAAATGACTTTGCCTAAATTACAGCTGTGTGTAAATACTCAATGTAGCTGCCTACAGTCAAAACAATTGTTCTTTACAGATTAGTATTATAATCTACACAAGAATATGCAAACCTTATCTAGACCTTTCAACTAGTTGAAAAGAAGTGAAATTCACTAATAAAAAGGCAGTATACAGCCTATTTGTAACTTCAATTTCATTTCCAACTTCCAGGATTTAATTCATTTGTTTCCAGGATTTCTAGAGTGCTGTGAAGAAGAGTAAGTAGGTACTCTGCTCATTCTGGACACAACTTAGGAACCAACACATCTGGTGGAAACAGCGCCTCTAATTTTTCTATGGAATAATTTCCTCTGCCTGTAACCCTGAATCATTTTTTCAATTACAAATGCTTGAGTTAACAGGTGAAAACACAATTAGCATTCTGGCAGTATCTACATTACAGGCAGTGCGGTGCAATAGGAGATCTGTCCAGAGGAGCAGTTGCTCTTGAGGATACACTATCCACTTTACAGGTGTTGCAACAAGGGTTATGCTTCAGGCCAGATCCAGACGGGTCCCACAGACAGTAGCTATTAGGGGCTGGAGTGCCCTAGCTGGTTCCCGGCGCATTTTTTTCATTCACTGCTGGCTAAGAAGTATCTTGTTTTTTCACTCCTCGGCTGCCCCATGATGTGAACTGCAGCAGAGAACACCGTAGTAACTGAAAGATTCACTTCAAAAGCACATCTCTGATCCAAATAAAACTGCTAACACAAATCTACCAAGTTTGTTAGTAGCCTTCTGCACACAGTTAACTCTTGTTTGTGTTAGGAAAAAAATGCAGAATTTTCAGACCCACAATGGCTGCAGTTTTGGTGTCTGGGGAAAAAAAAAAGTAAATCAGTAAGTGGTTCTTTTAACTTCTATCTCTATATAAATTAGCTCCTCTGATTTTTTTTTCCCTTTTAAAAATAATATGTCCATCCAAAACACTCAGCCTCCTTGCTTCTTGCACCAAATGGGTTTAATCTAGAGTAACAGTGCTTTATCTCATTATCCGCATGTGCAGTTTGAAGTTGTCATTACTGCATATTTCATCAGTCAAAATTTTCAATGCCTTTTTAGCGTCAAATCTTCAAAAACATAAATTCCATGCAGTCTCAAGAATCAGAAAGGTTAGCTGGGAAACAAGCGCAAATCAAGTGCATTGTTTCACTGCAACATTATCTTATGTCATTAGTTGGCAGCAGCCACAAAGCTCTGGACCATTTCCAATATTTACTACCATACACTGAGTAGAAGTTGACGCATCTAACCCCCCCACTTTGTTCATCTTCCAGCTAGTTTACATTGATTCAAAGTAAAATAAAGATTTAAAAATCCTAATCAAATCAATTGGAATTATTCTGGTTTGAGTACGGTAAAGCTGTACGGGGTTTGTACAGCTAATCCTGCAGCAATGTGGTTTTACTTGCATTTTACAGTAGAGTGGTCTGCGACAAAGGTTCAGTGCCGAATTTTGACAAGCCAGTCATGTTCAGTAACTTTTAGTAATCCTTAAGGAATATTTCTTGGTCAATACTTGCTTTTAATTATTAACTTGAGAACGCCTTAGTTCTCAAAAACAAACAAATTTAAAATGAAAATAACAAAACCAAATCATGGTGCACCCTTAAGTCAAACAAACAAGCTACCAGCTGGGGGGCAATCCCCAAGAAACAGGGCAAGAGGACCTTCACTGCAGCACCCTGTCCTCGCCCTGCTGGGCTCGGAGTGTCCAGATAGCAGCAGGAGCCGCCTGCCACACATAGCTTCAGGGAGCAGGTTTACTGAATACATGTATGGACATGGACACGGACACACATGTAAGAAAGGATTGTGCCCAGCTCTGGGACAAGACCCCTTGCCAGTTATGGAAAGTGACACCTGCAATGGTCCAGAAGTCTGTATCCCTTGACCAATAGGACAGAACTGATGATGCGTGTTTAATTTTTTTTTTTTTCTTCTGTAGAAAAGGACCTTGATCCTTAGACATGTCAAACATAATACAGTATTGTCTTCAGATGAGACCTTTTAAATTTTTCAGAAAGTTTTCACATATCCCAAGATCAGCATCTGTACAAGGTTTTTGTTGGTTTGGGTGTTTTTAATTTATCCAAACAAATCTGGAAGTTAATGAAGTCAGATCTAGCATAGTAGATCTGAAGTTACCATTAGAGGAAGAGCTCACTCACTGCTCTAACATACTGTACTCTTTAGCACAAATTTAATTTAGTTTAAAATACTGAAGCTGACAGCTCAGATAGTCTGCCTGGAAACAGTGCAAATTTCCCACCCACCTTCATTTACAAGGTCCCTGGCACTCCAGTCTTCAAAAATGCTGAAATGCATGACAGGTTTCTAGAGAGAAGCCTTTAGCAAAGCTAAAAGTGAGATCTCTGACCTTTTGGAGCAGCTCATACTTGAACTCAAGCCTCCTGAGGGAAAATAAAGGCTGCTGTCTTGATGCTCTAATCTTAAGACATGCTTCCAGAAGCAATCCCCTTCCTGGTCCTAGTCGAAGAGCAGTGATGTGAAACATGACCAGGAGACCAGGTCCCACCTCCAGCCTTGCCTCAGCCAGACAAGAGGCCATGCTTAAATGGGGAATATAGTGAATCACCTGCAAAACAGCCCACTCCCCACCCTCTCACCTGCAGCAGTACTAATAAAGAGCTAAAGATACAGACAAGATTGATTTTTTCAAGGTGAGATGTTGCCAGAGTAAACTGGAGCTCACCGGTTGTGAAACTATGTTTCCAAAGGGCTTGGAGAGCACAGGTCTTGGTAAGGACACGCTGGGTGACGCATTCACACAGGCACACGGCCTCGGCTGCCTTGCGCAAGCTCCCAGGGATGCATGGGTGCACGGCAACGCCCCTCTGACGGCACAGGTGCTTCAGCGACATTCAGCGGCTGCCCCTTCTCCTCTATGGCCTGAATCTGCCAGGAGGCAGATTTTAAGGCAAAGCATGTCTTTAAAATTAATTGAGCAGAGCTCTGCCTACGGAACTGCTCCAGTCTTCCTGGAGGACTCTCACGGCCAGGACCGGGACAGTTTCCATGCACCCTCCATCCTGACCCTTTGAGGCAGGCACAGAAGAGCTGGTGAACAAAAGAAAATGATGTACTGTAGTATAACGGGTTTTGCAGGACTGTACTATCATGCCAGCACAACACAAGTACTCAGAAAATCACTGCCAATAATATCAGCAAGTTGAGAAGCTGGGAGCGCCAAAATCCTAGTCAGGACAAACGTAGCTACTTATTTCCCAGTTCTGACCTGTGATTAAAAACTCTGACCACTGACAGATTACACTGCTCAAAATAAACCTCTAAAATACCTGTTTATTTTGTAGACTTAAGACTGAATACCAAGCTGAAATGGTCATACACACATAAAAATGGAAGTAAGATATTATCCCAAATCCAAAAGATTCAGAAAACATTATTAAAGATAGTAGATTTTTTTCATCTTCTTTTCAAAAACCTAATTGCTAGGGAGTTGGTTTATAAAGACACAACTTTTAGAAACTTGGGATAGCACCTCTCAGAAGAAGGCAAGGAAAGAAAAGTAAAACAGAAAAGATTCGTGGTCAGTCCAAATTTCAGCCTGAAAGCCCATTCAAAAAGTTATTTCTCCAGACACAAGCAGAAAGTATTATTTAGAAGAGAGAATGGAAATGAGTGAAGGGATATAAAAATCGTCAGAAATATTCAGTAATTAGTCTGAAATTTGCTTTTTAAGCTCAGGGCTGTAACTCTTTGATGTATTATTAATTAACACTAACCACAATAAGCAGCGTGCCCATACATCTAAAGAGAGTGCACAAATTCCTATAAGCCACTTTAAATATTATCCACAAATACTTGCTCCTGCTTCTGCTCAGATATTTTAACCAAAGTTTACTTTTTTCTTTTTAAAGAAATACCTTTGTAATATTAAGCCTTTAGTTACCCCACCTCCAAATATCAAATTTAAGCAATCAATTTGTTCATGAAGCAAATACGCAGCTTAGAGATTGCAGATTTGTAGAAATTTAATTTAGTAACCAGCTAACAACACAGTCTTAATGTAATTGCAGGAGCTAAATTAACAGCTTAAGATAAAGAAACAGAATTCAGCTTCAAGTTACTTTCTTATGACCTACTACCAACATGGGAATTTCTGCTATCATACAATTCAGTAAAGAAACAGTGCCTTGCAGAAATATTTGTTCACATACTGAACAGATACAACCAATGTTACTTATCATTTTATGAATCCAGAATTAGTAGCAGTATGGGTTTGGTTTTCTGTGGCTTTTCTGTTGTTCTTTTGAGAGGTTTTCTGGCGATTGGGAGGGTGGGGCTGGGCTTTGTGTTTTAAATCCTTCAGCATTAATTCCAACAAAGCAGAGAAAGACAAACACCCAGATCACACATCCTTTCAGAAAACACGCTGGCTCTGGTAAACCATGTTAATAAATCTCAGTTGCCAAAAAAAAAAAAACAACAACAAAACACAACAAAAATAAAACCAAAACCAAACCAACAAACAAACAAGGTCAAAGCTTCCCATTTAAAGCAACAGTTTAGTTGAGAACTTTGTCCTGAAAGTAAATCCACTCTCAAGGTTTTGTAGAACTCCGGGGTTCCTGAACAGAAAGATGCGTATGGCTAAGGATGGAGGACATGCAGCCCTCTTCCAAGTGTGTCTCCTCCTGCCGGCATGCACAGCCGGGCACAGAACCCTGAGCTGCTCCTGCTGCTTGGGCCAGCAGTGATACTGAAAGCAGACTATGTTGGGAACCACTGGCACGGATAAATAAGGCCTTCCTGACCTACAGGCCCCTCCCCAGTAGAGTAAATTGAAGAAGTATGCCTTCTTCCAAGGTAAGCCTGTCTTCTCCAGCAGCAAAACCAACGGGGCTTCAGCAGGAGAGCACTTTTGCAAGGACACAACAGACGGTGAACTTCCACTGCAGTTTGCACTAGTAGAGAAGTAAGCAGTCAAATCATGCCAGGATCTATTTAGGGTGCATTCGAACATGTCCAATAATGCTTCAAGGACTTGGACAACTGCACACAATAGAAACACTCCTGTTTTTTTCCCCACAGATCTCTCTCACTTGGGGGAGACTGCAGTTGAAGTAACTTACATGCTAAAGAGCAAGCACCAGCTGCCTGTGAAAACGGATAAAAGTACTGAACTTAAACTTAAAACCTATTTAATACCTGCTTTTCACACACTCTTTTTCGGTTACTTATTGCACCTTTCATCACTCTTATACAATCATACTGTAAGACACATTTCCTAGAGAACAAGTTATGATTCTAACATTCATCCTAAACCGTGGGGTTTTTTCTGATATCTAGGAGCTTAAATCTGAAATCACAGCACTCCACTGTTTTACAAAAAGATTTGGTTGAAATCAGTCCATTATTAATTCCAGCTCCTACAACTCTGAAGACTCAATATACACAGTTAAAAAATCAGAAACAGACTTTTAAAAACACACCCTGAATGTACAAATGCCAAGATTATGGCTTGACAACATATTAACTTTTAGCAGAAACATGCACTTAGGATACTTCATAGGCGTTTTTCCCTTTCTGTCCCTTCAGCTTATTCTCATGTCCATGTCACACCACGTTGCTCACCAAGTTGCATCGATCTGTTGGTTTTTACAGCTTCAGAGCAAACTGGATCAGGAACCTGACATGGCTCTTGCATACAACACACCCAAGCAAAAGGTAAGACCAGAATCAGACCAGACAAGGCATGGCCAAACAGTGTATTTCACCACTGTAAATAATATATCATTCAGCTACAAATGACACCCAACGGCAACAGCTACTCAAGCCTGGGTTCAGCAAAGCAGCAATACCTACCCAGAAATCTGGTTCAGGTAGGTGAGGCACTTTGCAGCAGGTTTAAAGTTCCCTTAATGGTAAGTATTGTTTGAGTAAGGACAAGTTGCTGAATCACAACTTAACAATCCACTCGCTCTGAAGACAATATGAGTACAGCAAGAGTATCGATACCGCTGCAGCAATCCCTACACATGCTTACCCACATAACTGCAATGCATATCCCATAAAATAGGGTGGGAACATTTTTATACATTACATATTTCAGACATCAATGTTTTCCAGTCCTCATGAAAATGGACTGATCCATACTGTTGAAATACAGATAAACAAAAAATTTCTCCTCGCTGAAATCTGTGCACAAAGGTGATCCCACCTTCCCCTTTTTCAGAAAACCATTAAAAGAAGATATCATACTGAGATTCCATGTCACCAAAAGTCATATAAAGCTAGGACACAATTATTAATTATTATCAGAATAAATTACAGCAAACTGATTTCCAACAGCCAAATATTGCAAAGTTCAGAGTTATGAATCGGCAATAAAAATGTTTTACTAATATGCAGCATTACTTACCTCCACAAAGAAACAAGCAACCTCTAGATATTGGCACATGGATTGACAACAGAGTTTTTATTTGCCCAAATTTGGAAGATTCACGCATTTACAGAATACAATTTTCCAGGAATGTACACTTCTCCCCGTCACAGTACAACAGTCAATTGATGTGGATAATTTTAAGGGAAAATTAGGTATCATTACACTCACATTTTCAACAGATACTTTATACAGATTTTGAACTCCCCAATAAAAAGACCAGAACAAAAAAAAAACAACAAAAAAACCCGATTAAAAAAAACAAACAAACAACAAATAAAAAAAAAACACCAAAAGCAAAAAAAAAAAAAAAAAAAAAACCCAAAAAAAAAAAAAAAAAAAAAAGACCCAACAAAAAAAAATCCTGGTCTGACATATTAATACAGACTCCTAACTTCTTTAGTGAGAAAGAAAGGCATAAATATGTAGAGGTCCCTGTTCTATCACGATTATATAGAGAGCTGTCAAAAATTACATAAAATTATATAAGAATCTACAAAACCAAAACTTTTCAAACTGAAAAAAGAAAAAGTACAGATTTAAGTCTACAGTCTACGGAGTGAAAGAATCATTGGCAAAAAAAGTTTGCGCTATGAATTTGTAGAGAGCTAAAGAGGAAAACAGTCCTGTCAAGCATAGAGAATATTTTAACAGCGTGGTCTTTTTCCTATAAAGTCCATCAGCAAACAAACAGAGGTCAAGGCCATTCATAAATTCTAAAAATAATATTTACCAGACCTTTATCTCTCTGGAAGGTATAATTCTGATAAGTGACTATTCTGGATAATATTTAACATAAAAGTTTATTTACAAAAATACTTGCAATAACCTGAAATCAGATTTTAACCAGAATCACCCATTCAAGTCAGTGAAGGTTACATGTAAATGAATATCATGTTGTTGGTCTGGTTTTTTGTTTTGGGTTGGTTTGGGTTTTATTGGGGCTGCTACAAGTAGCATCTATGAAAAGAATGCTGATCTATGTGAATGGCTCAGAAACAGATAGATGTAAGAAGTCCCTAAAATGTTATTGATGTTTGGTAAAAGATTTGACCATAAACTAAGAAGCCAATGACAATCTTTCAAGTCCTTTAACAGATATAAATTAGACTCTAAAATATTACAGAATCACAGAATAGTAAGGGTTGGAAGGGACTTGCAGGGATCATCTAGTCCAACCCCCTGCTAAAGTAGGTTTACCTAGATCAGGTTGTATAGGAACATCTGTCCAGGCAGGTTTTGAAAGTCTCCAGAGAAGGAGACTCCACAGCCTCTCTGGACAGCTGGCAAAGAGGTTTTTCCTCCTGTTAAGGTGGAACTTTCTGTGTCCCTGTTGTTTGTGCCCGTTTCCCTTGTCCTATCACTGGGCACCACTGAAAAGCCACTGGATCCATCCTCTTGAGCCTCATCCTTCAGATATTGACAAGCATTGTTAAGATTCCCTCTCAGTCTTCTCTCCTCCAGACTAAACAGCTCCAGGTCTCTCAGACTTCCCTCATAAGAGAGATGCTCCAGTCTCCTAATAAACTTTGTAGACCTCCACTGTACTCCGTCCAGCAGTTTCCTGTCACTCTTGAACTGGGGAGTCCACAACTGGACACAGTACTCCAGATGTGGCCTCACTAGGGCAGAGTAGAGAGCGAGGAGAACTTCCCTTGGCCTGCAGGACACACTCTCTTTAATGCACCCCAGGATGCCACTGGCCTTCTTGGCCACAAGAGCACATTGCTGGGTCATGGTTAACTTGCTCTCCACCAGGACTCCCAGGGGCTTTCCAGCAGGTCACCCCCTAACGTGTACTGGTGCAGGGGGTTATTCCTCCCTAGGTGCAGGACCCTACACTTGCCCTTGTTGAACTTCATTTGGTTCCCTTCTGCAACAGTCCAGCCTGCCCGGGTCACACTGGATGGCAGCACAGCCTTTCAGTGTGTCAGCCACTCCTCCCAGTTTTATATCATCAGCAAATTTGCTGAGGGTACACTCCATCCCTTCGTCCAGGTCACTCATGAGTATGTTGAATAAGACTGGGCACAGTACTGACCCCTGGGGAACACCACTGGCTACAGGCCTCCAACTGAACTCTGAGCCACAGATTACGACCCTCTGATTTCTGTCATTCAGCCAGTTCTCAATCCACCTCATTGTCCCCTCACCTAACTCACACTTCCTAAGTTTACCTATGGGGAGGCGGTGTGAAAAGTCTTGCTGAAGTCAAGGCAGACAACATCCACTGCCCTCCTCTCATCTCACCCAGCTAGTCACATCATCATAGAAGGCTATCAGATTGGTCAAGCATGATTTCCCCTTGCTGAATCCATTCTCACTACTCCTGATAATCCTTTTTTTCCCCACATGCTTTAGAGATGACCTCCAGAATGAGCTGTTCCATCACCTTTCCAGGGATGGAGGTGAGGCTGACTGGCCTGTAATTTCCTGGGTCCTCCTTCTCATTCTTTTCTTGAAGACTGGAGTGACATTGGTTTTCCTCCAGTCTTCTACTGTTCTCCATGACATTCCAAAAATGATGGAAAGTGGCTTAAATATCACAAAACACTGTTCTGAAATCTCCTTGTCTGAGTGACAACAATTGAAACATGATTATTGATAAACATGTACAATTCATGTTAAAACAGTAAACTTTTTAAATAATAACACATCAAACTTAGTGTATTCATCCCACCCTGGATTACACCAGTAGAACTGCTGGGAGGAAACTACAGCAGGAGTATCAGCCCTTTGTTTTCACCATAGCTGCTGAGACAAGCAAGTATGTACGTGTGGTTATACGAATTAACATGGAAATGAGTGGGAAAAGGCACATTTGCAGAAGAAGTTTTAGTTAACAGTTAATGCAGCAGAAAGGTCATCCTCCTCAATTTTTACTGTTGTTTCAAGCAGCTATGATGTCTTCCTAGACCATTTTGAAAACTGTGTTACTGGCATGATTGTGAGGCTTAGGCTGGTACTCCAGTTCAGATGGGCCATCACCTTGAGGTGAAATCTTATCTGGAGTCTTAGTGCATGTTTTCATCAACGACATCACACAATTACACACACCTTATTTTTAAAGCCCACTTTGCTATTATTTAGTTTAGAAGCCATTAATTCTTAGAAATGTCATTCATAGAGGGGTTATCTATACACACAGACAGGTATGACTCACCCTCTATTAAAAATCAAACATGTAAAAATCTTTCAAAGACAAATGTTCTGCATGCATATCAGCAGAAGAAAAAAACATCTACAAGGGAATAAGGGAACTCGGTTTTGCCTAAGGGCTCTCATTCTCCAAACACCACAAATCACAA
Source organism: Baryphthengus martii (assembly GCA_013396935.1). NCBI lineage: Eukaryota > Metazoa > Chordata > Aves > Coraciiformes > Momotidae > Baryphthengus > Baryphthengus martii. Next base: position 8,325 of record VWZK01018231.1, on the reverse strand, counting down.
TGTTATAAAAAAAAGTTACCACCAACTAACTTAAAAAGAACCATAACTGTGGACAATAATAAAAGTAATTGAAGAAGGAGAAGAGAAATGTTCTATTTGACACTGGGTAGTTGGCACAGTCGATAAGGTAGCAAGGCATTTTAAATGCCTAAACTATGCTAGTGTTAGACGCTATCAGCAAATACAACTGATTAAAGAAAGGTGACATTCAATTGTTTTTTACAATAATGTTCTAAAGATTCATTCCCAATGTGAAAAGTCTTCTTTATGTCTGGTCACCCACTCCTTTTCATCATGTAAACTGCAAGTCAGAAGTAGTGTAAAAAGGGCATGATATCAAGATTCAGAAAATAAAGTTGCCAAAACAAGATCTATTCAATGCTGGTCATCTACTGGCTTTAGAGAACCATGTAGCCTATTTTTTACCTTCCCCTTAGTCCTTGCTTATGGCAATTAAATTGCAGAATAAGCATACTTGAAAAAAAGATGAAGACTCAGATTACCAGAAGCTTTAAAATATTGCCGATTTTGAAGAATTCACATGATGTAGAATTTTGCAAAATGTATGATATCTGATATGTTTGACACTTCAGGAATAAAACCTGAATAACAAGGATCTGGTTTGGATGTAGAGTGCAGAGGTATGATGCTGCTGTTCTGATGACATGAAGGAAGAGAGACTGCAATAGCAAGAGAGACCCATACCATGATGGCACGGGACAGCTAAAACCCACCATGGGATGTTGGGTCCGACATGTTTTAAATTATGTGTGGTTTATTACAACACTTTGGAGCACGAATAAACTTGCATTTGATTCCCTGTGTTATAGGTGGAACACAGCACAGGAATGAAGAGAAATTTAAAGATATATTTGAGATTCATTAGCAAGAGTGAGTTTTCACATGTATTGAATCTTTATGACTTGTCTCATCAGCAGACAAATATCTAAGCAGGCACTTACATGCTCAATTATGTACTACTAAAATGACCTCCACACGAATTTACCTTGAAACCTGTAAGGGCTTTGCACAGGTGCCTTGCTGCACCCGTTAGCATAAAGCCATTGCCAAGTAGATTAAGAGCAACATTTAGTTAATAATTGGGATGAGTTAAGAGATTTGAAATGATGATACATGTCTTAATCTGAATTACACATCGGGATGCCTGCACATCTCCACCACCTGAGCAGAATTTCACACGTGCAGTAATAACTATGAACACGAAAAATTTCAGGATTTCAATTTTGCAAAGTAACAGCTACACTCACCTGCGTATCTTAGTGAGGTATCATCTTAGAGAACAAAGACAGAAAGGTTTATCGAGCCTGTGTCATCATCAAGCCTAATGACAGAGATTATTCATTTACTGGTCTAGAGGTAAATAGATGGGAAGAGCTACCATAGACTAATGTCAGATCAGAAGACTCTTTCAGCAGCCTTATGAGAAAGTCACTCAAAACACAACTATTGGTGAAAACCACACTCATACCAGCATCTCCCTTTTTATTGCGCCTGCGCCTGTCCCTGCAATGGATGACAACCTTGACTCAGTGCAAGCAGCATTTACTCAAACAAGAGGTCTCACAGCTGGCAGAAGCAGTACACTTGCCCAAGTAACATTGCTCAATCACAAAGGCAGTAAAATACTTGGTCTTTATTTTCAGGTATTCTATCAGTCTTCTGGTGAACTTTTCTCACTATATAAATAATGCAATTTATGAAAATTTCATTCGATAAAGTAACTAGACAACAGTAACTTCATCTTCCTTGATCCAAGAAAGCACATTTAAGGCAAGCCTGGATGATAACAAATATCCAGCTATATGCAAAGTTCAGCACTAAGGTAAGATAAAGCCCTTTGAAGTTGAGAAAGATAAATTAAGAAGTGCATTCTTTACAGAACATATTTGAAAAGGCCAAAGAAAAGGTGAAGAATGGTTTGTAAGATGATAAGGAGATTGTAGAGGTATTGGGCAAATCTGAGAATAAGATGGAAAAAAATAATATTTTTTTTTCTCCCAGGTACATAGCTGTTTTCCCTCCTCAAAAGTATCATAACTTAAGTAGCATGCTTCTCACTGCATCATTGTTTTTTTCAGAAATATTTAGCATCATGCAAATATGGAAAACACTACGCACTCTCTTCAAGAATAAGGCAGACGTTTCATTCACTGAGAGTAGTTGCATATCTCAAGATGGAGAAAAAAAGACTTGAGAAAGGTAAATGCGTATTGTGTTACTGGCTGTTTCACTGAGGTTTAGCACAAATCTTTGGTGAATCTGTCTCACACACAGAGGCTATGTATTCTAACTCAGTAATAACTTAAAATATTGACTATGAAAGTAGATAGTTATGGAAGTAAGCATTCTTCACGAGATACACGAACACCTGTCTGTTGAAGAAGTACATGCTTCCATGAATCAGCCAAGAAACACAAATTTCAATGACACTTCCGTATTTCTCTTCCACTAAAAGTAACGAGATCAGTTTATCCATTTATCCCTTTCAAATGCGTCAAGTTTTAACAGCCCTCCTCCTCCTGGAGGCATTTTTCTATATATACAAACCAAATGTTCCTACAGTTAAAATACAGAAATAATATGTTGCCACAGGCTTGTAAGGTTTAGTTTTTAAACTTAACCAGTTAAAGTCAGGTGCAAACTTATAAACATGCATCTTTACAAAAATGGATTCCCAACACTATCGTCATTTCGACATTTCATGTGAGACACAATATATTCAAGCACCAGCTAAGAAAGAATAATCATTATAGGACACATGAGAGCAATTTTACTAAGCTCTCATTATGGGAAAAACATTTATAGTAGTAACAGCTCACAAACATACTAAAGCTACACTTTCAATTCTAACAACAGAATATAATATGTTCTTTTAAAATATTAAAGTCACCACTTTGTTTTTATTAAAGGCAAGAAACCAGCAAACCTAATGATAAGAATTGGAATGCAAACAGAGTTACGCATCAGCTTGAGAAATACTGCCCTAGCCCCCATTGTAATTCACGTCTTGTTTGTTTAACGCAGGGAAAGAGGGGGGAAAAAAAAAGTAATTGGCCTGCTCACCTGGACACGTTTTCTGGAATGTACTCTAGAACTGGATACCCATCACTTCTTCTGGATGCCAACTCCGAATGTGACTTCCAGGTCTCCACTAGCGTGCTGACGGGAGAGAACGAGCTTAAGTGCTGAAACGTCTGCTCTCGAGCAACTGGACGCGACAAAGATATTGTGCCTTGGGCACCGATCCTGTAGTGAAACGACTGTCCACCTGAATTTACACCCACAATGGCAGAGGATGGTATGCTGTTTTCTTGGTAATAGCTGCCATCCTCAGGCTCCTGCTTAATTCCCACACGTAGGCCTGGATTTGGAAAACCACTACCTTCACAACTTCCATCAAATGAAGAAACAGGTGGTCCTAAAATCCCGGAAAGAGAGTAATAGTCTTTGTCATCCATGAAAGAAAAATATGAGCCATCTGTAAATGGGAAAGGATTTACTGTTTGATTCCCTTTAAAAGGGGCACCAGAACAAGGATGCTTGGCTGACTCTTGCTTCACTGGTACTGAAAAGGGAGAATCAGAGTTTATCTTGCTGCTGTCACCAATGCATGCGCTGCCGAACGAACCATCTGGCTCAGGTTTTATGAACTGAACAAGGTTCATCTGATTGTTGTTGGAGATGGCATTCTCCATTTCCTCCATCTTAGGAAATGTGAGTTCTTGAGCACCCTTTTCTTTTGTTTCTGGACTGGGAACAGTATCTTGGCTTCTGCTAGGTCCCATCGGTGTGCTGGAAGTTGGGAATCCTAGGGAGTTGTTTACGGGGCTACAGATGGATGATCCCACAGTGCTAACCGCTGGACTAGAACGAGTGGACCTGTTGTTGGCATTGGAAGGGCTGGCAATGGAGCTCCTTGAGTTCAGGTTCGCAGGACTGGACACAGAAGATCGCATAGTGATATTACTGGGACTCGAGACAGGAGATTTTACGCTGCAATGACTGGGAGGACTAGAAATCGGAGATTTCATGCTACTTATAGGGCTAGAAAGAGGAGACCCGACATTGCTAATGTGTGCGGGACTGTGCAACATAGACCCTCGGTTTTCAACATTTGGCGAGCACGCCAAAGGGGTTCCCTGGCTGATGGGGCTGTGCACGGCAAAGTTCCCAAAGTTAGCAGTAGTTGAGGACACAGAGTTAACTCCTGCAGGACTACACGCTGAGGAAGCCACGTTCTGAGGACTGCAGCCCGAAGGGCTTTTCTCTTGACACATTGTAGGGCTTTTGACAATAGCATGCATGGCACCACCATTCACAGCACTCCCAGAATCTGACATCAAAGATCTCAAGGGCCTGCTGGTGCTGTGCAGGGGAGAAGAGCAATGGCCATTCTCCTTGTAGAGCTTCACCAGCTGCTCCACGTTCTGGTAGATCTTCCCTGGGCTCCCCTGGTTCTGCTGATCGTAGGGGTAATCAGCGTCTCGTATTGAATCCATATATAAACCCATGGATTCAGCCACCGTCGCCGATAGCTCCTTCGACTCAGTTTCAGTTTTAATGTCAGAGGGCAAAAGACCAGGTTGATTGCTGTCTTGTTGCAGGCAGGAGAGTAGCTCGGGTTTTTCTTTGTTATTTCCTTGAGTGTTGCTGTTCGCAAAAGCGCTGGCAGCACAGCTTACATTTACGATCTCCATATAGCTACTGTCATCAGTCTGCTCTCCAGCGCCCCTGGAAGAATATTCCACAGACTGAGAAACTTGACCCCACCGTCTCTCCATATCTAAGCCTTCTGGGTAGCTGTGGTATCCTTTTGTCTCCATAACTAGCAAAGACATATACAAAAAAAAGTAAAATTAATAAACGACAGGACAGTGTGACTTCCTAAGGAAATTTCTTAATTTCCTAAGGAAACAAGGCGTATCCGCTCACTCTGTCTATCCTTCTCACTGTCTGCCTGTCAGTCCCATTTCCCTGCCCCATCCATCATCTCTCAATCATTTGTCTAATTTCAATCAAACTGAGGGAAAAGGTCTCATGGATATGACAGCTCTACAGGTTCCAAGAGAAAACAGCTCAGCACTTAGAAAAGACCCAAATTATTTCTCCCTGCCCTGTCCCAAAATGAACAGCTTGGCAATATCAACACGACAACCACCCACCCTCGATGGCCAGAACCCTGTGGCCAGTGCCAGCAGTACCATGGGCTGTCCCTCACTCAAGGACTTGGGAAGAAAAAAGGGAAGAAAGCAGGGAGGAAAAAGGAGAACCAGAGAGGTCCCGAAAGGAGGACACATTGGCGGCAGGCAGGACATAAAGCCCATGGAAAGTGCTCATCACAGCTCTGCTCCTCAAAGGACAGGTCTGGTCCTTCAAAGACCTTCCCCTGCCATGCTCCAGGGACAGCAAAGCAAGGAAGGCTGGTGTGCTAAGAGATTTTCTCTTCATCCTTCAAGTGTAACACAAGATGCCTTAGAAGGAAGCAGCAGTTCTGAGGGGCTGGGAGCTGACTTGCCCCTTCACAGCTATACAAACTGTTTGTACAGTCACCTGAGGAGACATGAAGGATGGGCTGAGCAGGGCGACAAGTGGTGCCAAAAGTTGAATGGGCAGCATTTCTGCCACAGAGGAAGAGGATCAGATTAGGTAGGGATGAGTGGCTATTAAATGGATCCGTAATTCTGAAAACCTCCATGGCAGCCAGCAAGAGGAATACAAAAAAAAAGTAAACCTTGTTCTAAAATAGACCCTAAAAAACCTCCTCTCATCCCACACGTCATTCTTTCAAGGCACGGAGCAAAATGTATGACCTAGCCTCCATTATTCAGAAAATCAATGTAAGTAACAACAATTTTTTTTAAAACTATTTTTTCAAAAGGAATTGGCTCATAATTTCATATCAATATTATGTAAATATTTTTTCCTTTCAGAATGTATTAATTTTCCAATATTTAGTGTTTAATTCCTTTACTTAACACTACTTTAAAAAGCTATTTTAAGCAAAATTATAAAATCAAAACAAACTTAAAATTAATTACTCTAATACTTCTTCGTCCTTAGTTATAACTATGGCCCTATGCCTACATTCCCCTCAAGCACAAGTTTTATTAGAACATCATCATGGGTATCCAATCACATTCTTATAGTCTAAAATTTTCAGACAGAAGTGCCTACTTTCACATAAAGTCACTCCCAGATAATCACCTAGTCCTGATTTAAGTGCTGAACAAGCCTAATTCCTAGAGAAATCAATTGCACCTGTGAGTGACCAGCATTTCTGAAAACCAAGAAACTTAGTTAAGGCTTAAAATTAGGATGTAAGTGAATTTTAACCTCCAGAACTACCAGCAGAACCGCTGCATACCAGGAAATCTGTTATATTTCTAATATTACACTGTTGCACTAGCTTTGTAGCAAGTCTTTCCCACAGCAGTACACTTCAAACTTCATATATAATCAATAGGCGAGCATACTTTAAAACTCCAGCAAATAAAAATCTGGGTCACACAAAGGAAAAAATAAAAATGCCCCAGTCCTGCACTTCCAGAGATAGAGGCACTGTCTGGTACATATATCTGAGAGGATGAAAAAAAACAAAACCAAACCAAAACAAAGAAAACCCAGCAGAGAGATTATTTGGGGCCTGATACACATTTGGTTTAACATTACAGGTATAAATTAGTAAGAATGCAGCAGTAAAGAGATTTTTTTGGAGCGTGCTGGTTTATTTCACCTCCAAGTCTCCTTAGTGGATACCAGAACCAAATAACCCTCTCACGGGTTGCTGATAGCTTAAGGGTTTCATTTTGTTCTTCTATGCAGAACTTACTACACCTTGATTAGCATGTTTATCCATAGTATCCACACTTCACCTACTGCACAGACTTGCCTTTTTACTAACTTTAACTACGTGAATTTGACTATGGGCTAAAATATCCACGGACCACAACAGAAGCTGAGTTGAATTACGTAGAAGAACCAAGACCATCTACATCTGATATTTTGCAGAAGGAAGCTTCTATTATGAGCACAGCAGTTTCTACAGACACACACACACCCCCCAAAGTACTCAAACACTGCGAGTTAAGTATTTCACCCCAAAACATATCAACAAACAGCCCTCTGCAATACCAGTCTCCGATCAGTCAGGCATGAAACCAGTTTCGCAGCAACAGTCAAATAAAAAAATCAAATGGTACCTGGTATCCCTGCAACCAAAAGGTCACCTAGATACAGGCAAATCTGAGGTAAACCCAGTTTCATAAAAACCTAACCAATAGCTCAAGCGACCACCCACTTATTCCTCGCTGTTTGTAAACGAAATTTTCTTTTAAGTTTCACGGCTTGCGAGCTGCTTCGCTGACATCAAACGGCCAGGGGACCGAAATTGCATCGTCAAAGGTGGGATGGGGTTTTCCCCCTTTCTCCGGGGCAACAGAGCACGTCTGGTATAGTTGCGGCAGGTCGGCTGCCGCCGGCTCCGGCACCTCTGCCCGCGGACCCCGACGGGAGCCAGGCGAGTCTGGTCCCTCCGTCCTCGCACACACACGCGTGTTAACAACCACGCAGGCAGCGCGCGCTCCTATTTCCCTATCTGGCCTATACTATTTGGCATCACGGCAGCTCCCGTGCAAAAAGCTCCGCTCTGTGCCCCTAAATCCCCCCTTCCCTCCCCTTCCGCTCCCCCCTCGCCCCCCTCCCCCCGTCAGCTTTCTCGCAGGGACAATCCAGATTATTACGCGTGGGGGAACCCAGCAGTGTCCAGGAGCTAGCTCTCTCCCTCCCTGTCTCTCTC
>VWZK01018230.1:48354-64226 GCA_013396935.1 Baryphthengus martii | reverse complement strand
TCCCCTTCTTACCCGCACCGTTCTGTGGTTCTGTGATCTGGGTGTTGTATCCCCTTTTGCACAGGACGGGTTGAGGGAATAGGGACGTTCTCACTTGTCCCAAGAAACCCTCATGGGAAGCAGGACTCAGACAGGAGTGCATCATAAATGCCTGGAGTGAAAATTCATAGTATCATGGAACGTTTTGGGTTGGAAGGGACCTTTCAAGGTCATCTAGTCCAACCCCCCTGCACTGAGCAGGGACATCTGCAACTAGAGCAGGTTGCTCAGAGCCCCAGCCAACCTCCCCTGGAAGGTTTCCAGGGATGAGGCATTGACCACCTCTCTGGGCAAAGAAACCCAAGCCTGTTGTGCCCTGGCTTAGATGAACACCACAGAGGTCTGTGCTCACGCTGGAAAAACTCAACAAACCGTTGAGCTTTGCGACTCTTTGACTCTTTCTACCTTTGTAGGTTGTCTTGGTGCAGGAAAAAATTTTGCTCCAACTCTCCTCCTTCCACCCAATTTGGCAGAACTCTCATTAAAAACTCTTCGGGAGCCCCAGTGCAAAAGGCTCCGGTGCTGCCTTTATCACCTTTTTAATTAAACCAAATCAAAAAAGCCAATCAAAGGTGAGGGTGGGCGGCTGCTGGAGCCTCCTGCAGCTCGTGGGGCTTTCTCTGTGGGGTTTTCTGTGGGGCAGAGGTGCTGGGCTAAGCTCCTACTTGCAAGAGGAGATTGTGGAAATAAAGCAGAGATGGATTCCCCCATCCTTGCAGTGGCTTGAGCTTGTCTGTGAAAGCAGGAGGATGACACCTAACCCTGGGAATTTGCAGAGAATTCCAGTGGCTGGGCAAATCACTGTTTGCCCAGTTTGTGGTGGAAAAGAAGAGCAGTTTAACTCTTCACACCGAGCAGGACTGTCAGAAATGCGTTGCCTGATGTAGCAATTGCAAAGGCAGCAGCAAAGCACCGGGAGTGGTGTCGAGTTTGGGATTGGAATTCATCCCAGTTATGTCTAAGCGAGGGGAAAAAAAAAAAAAAAAAAAAAAGAGCAACGGAGGCCGATGTTGTTGAAGTAAAAATTGTAAAGAGTGGTATAAGCAGAAGGCATTTAAATAATGTAAACAGTCTGGCATGGGAGGAAGGATGGGAGGCATTCCAGAAACAAAGGGAAAATAGTTTTTTAAAACATGGCTAAAAATACAGCAACTCTTGAATTCCAGAGATTATCTCAATTAGCGCTTTTTCAATCTATCTTTACAACGGAATTGTAGGAGTTCACAAAAGATAATGGAGGCTGGGCGATGCGGAGAAGTGATATTAATTTGTTTAATTAAAAGGACGACGGGCTCCCTAAAATAAGATTCACTTATCTTCCGTCGCAGGGAGGAACGAGGTTATGTATTCGGAAAACCGCGGCTCGCGGCGGCCTAGCGTGGAGGAAGCGTGGCCAGAGCCGGGGCCGGGAGCGAGAGGCTCCTTTGTCAGCCTCGGCACCGGTGCGGGCGGCAGGACGAGGGCAGGGGATGGTCCCTCTGGACTGGGCACTGGGGAGGTTGAATGTCCAATCCTGGGGGCAGTTTTTGGGCCCCTCACTCCCAGAAGGACCTGGAGGGGCTGGTGAAGGGACTGGAGGGAAAGTCTTGTGAGGAGAGGCTGAGGGGGCTGGGCTTGTTCAGCCTGGAGAAGAGGAGATTCAGGGGGGACCTTCTCACTCTCTACAACTCCCTGAAGGGAGGTTGTAGTCGGGTAAGGGTCAGGCTCTTCTCCCAAGCAATTAGGAACAGGACAAGAGGACACGGCCTGAGGCTGCACCAGGGGAGGTTTAGGTTGGATATCAGGCAGCACGTCCTCACGGAAAAGGTGATTAAATGCTGGCATGGACTGCCCAGGGAGGTGGTGGAGTCGCCATCCCTGGAGGTGTTTAAGGAATGATTGGACGTGGCACTTACTTACTNGTGTTTAAGGAATGATTGGACGTGGCACTTACTTACTTGGTTGATGTTGTGGTGTTAGGTCATAGGCTGGACTTGATGATCCCGGAGGGCTGTTCCAGCCTCAGTGATTCTGTGATTCTGTGAACGTGGCCAGAGAAGGGCAACGGAGCTGGGGAAGGGTCTAGAGCAGGAATCTGGTGAGGAGCGGCTGAAGGAGCTGGGCTTGTTCAACCTGGAGCAAAGGAGGCTCAGGGGAGACCTTCTGGCTCTCCACAACTCCCTGACAAGAGGTTGGAGCCAGGGGGTGTTGGTCACTTCTCCCAAGGACGACTTGGTAAGACAAGAGGAAACAGCCTCAAGTTGTGCCAGGGGAGGTTTAGGTTGGACATTAGGACAAATTTCTTGCCCTCCAGGGTTGTCCAGGCCTGGCCCAGGGTGCCCAGGGCAGGGGTGGAGTCCCCATCCCTGGAGGGGCTTTCAAAGCCGTGGAAATGTGGTGCTGAGGGACAGGGGTTAGCGGTGCCATGGCAGGGATGGGGCAGTGGTTGGACTTGTTGATCTAGAAGGTCTCTTCCAACCAAAATGATTCTATGATTTTCCTCCGATAAGAAATGAAATTACTCACACATCAGAGGTTTTAAGTGCAGGCAAACACATTTTTATCTGGACATCTGTAGGTGTGGAGCTCTGTGTCTGACGTTCTCTTTGGCTTTGGAGACGTGCTCCATGTGTCGCAATTTATGTCCAGCCTCAGCCTTGTGCATACACCCCTTGGCTTGGAGGAGAAGGTTCTGTTTCATCCAACCAGATTTTCCAAAGCCTAGGGGGAGGCAGGTGGGGGCCGGGGTGGAGAGAAGACCCACCTGCAGATCTAAATTAAATGACACCCCCTCCCCCCCTCAGATATCTATTCCAATGGGAAGCGGCGCTAAGCTCCCTGTCCCAGCTCAGCAATCTTTCCAGGCGCTTTATCGCTTTAATGGAGGGATAAAATAGAACCTGCAATTAGAGTAATTTTTTCTAATTGAATATTTTGCTTTCTTCTTTCCCTTTCAAAGCGTGACTGTAAGTACCAGCCTTCAGAAAGCTTGGGAAATATTTATACTTCCCCTTTCTGGCAATGGGTGTAAATAGACTTTTTTTCTTGGGCAAGGGCCGTTCCAGTCTCCGGTGGCTGAGGAGCGGAACGGGTGATAAACCTCCCTCTGCTCGTTCTTCTCCTCTGGTGGAAATTGGGGAATGTGATGACGCGGACTTGGGCTTGATGCGATTGTCGGGCGTCTTTTAATTCATTTCTTGTCCACGAAGGGCTGGTCCTTGACGGCCGCTCTCTTCTCCCCAGGCCATGTTGCGTGCGGGCGGGATCCTTGGTTTCTACCACCGAGGTGGAGTTTGGGGAGGAGGACGAGAAAAAGCACCTTCTGGATCTTGCTTGAGCAGGGGAAAGCAAATCTGAAGGACGAGATCCTTGCCCAGAACCTTTTTGAGGCGGGACGGGGATTTAAACTCCGATCACTCGTGGTGTCCTTGGGTGTCGATTGAGATTGCTTGAAGTGGCCGTTTTTGGTGACACCAAATGCCAGCTTTTCAAATAAAAGTTCCTACCTCCAGCTCAAGCCTGGAGCAGGCAGAAAAAATGCAGCTAAATTAACATAATAATTGCATCGTGCCTTCTCGGTGTTGAATCTCTGGTGTAAAGCAGGAGATTTGCTGATCCTTCCTCTGCGGGTCCACCTGCCATGAGGTGCTGTCAGTTTTAGGCTGTTCCAAGCCTTGTCACCTCGTCGAAAGGGGACTTTTGATCCAATAAAGTGCTTATCTTGCCCAGTTGTCCTTTCGTCTCGCGCGGGTGGCGTGTGACGGCTGATTGAAGGCGCCGTGTCGTGGTTCGTTTAGGAATATTAATGAGGGAATGGAAATAATTGGGAACGGTGTGCACCGATGGCTCTGGCAGCCCTGGCCGAGGAAAGGTGGCTGATCCTCCCTCTCAGGAGGTCGCCGGCTGTGAGTCCGGGGATGATGCGGACTCGCCTTGGGATGTGACGTCACCACGGACAGGCTGTTGCACCGACACCTTGACTTGACGATAGAGCAAAGAAGTTGTAATCCCAGCGTGGTGGGGGTTGGAAGGGACCTCTGGAGATCATCTGGTCCAACCCCCCTCCTCCAGCAGGATCAGCCAGAGGAAGGTGCCCAGGATCATGTCCAGGGGGGTTTGGAATCTCTCCAGAGAAGGAGACTCCACCACCTCTCTGGGCAGCCTGGGCCAGGCTCTGGCACCCTCACACCAAAGAAGTTTTTCCTTCTGTTGAGGTGGAACCTCCTGGGTTCCAATTTGTGCTGGTTGCCCCTTGTCCTGTTACTGGTCACCACTGAAAGGAGACTGGCCCCGTGCTCTTGACTCCCATTCTTTAGATACTGATCAGCATTGGCAAGATCCCCTCTCAGGCTTCTCCAGACTACAAAGACCCAGATCCCTCCGTCTTTCCTCAGAAGAGAGAAGTTCTACTCCCCTAATCATCTTTGCTGTACCTTCTCCAGCAGTTCCCTGTCCTTCTTGAACTGGGGAGGCCAGAACTGAACACAACACTCCAGATGTGGCCTCACCAGGGCAGAGTAGAGGGGGAAGATAATACTTTTTTCTGGCTTTTTTTGTTGTTTTTGAGATGTTTGTTACGACTGGGGCGGGGAAGAAGCGGTGTCGTTGGGCAGCGGTGCCTTGCCGAGTCCCGTGCATCGGACCCGGAGCGGGAGCCGGAGGCTTTCTCCTTGGCACGGGGCTGCGTCGAAAGGCAACGCGACGGGCTTCTCGTGCCCTTCTTTTTGTGAAGGACGTTGCTTTCCTCTCGAACGCTTAATCTTACCTTAGTCCTTGTCAGTCCTGCACCCTTGTCACACTTTGACGTAAATGCATCGTACCAGCGACGCCGGGAAAGGCTCCAGCCCAAAATCTGCTGCAGCCTGCTTCTGGGGACAGCTCCTCGGGTCCATCTCATTGCTTTGCTTCCTTTCGAGTTGCTCCCTTGAATAAAAGACCCACAAAATCCTACCACGTGCCCTCATCACAAGTGTCGAACCTTCTTCATCTCTCCTGCTGGGAACTCGCCCTCAATGGTCACGTCTCTGCTGGCGAGCTAAATAGTGGTGGGATTTGTCCTCTGGCCCTCAGATGGGTTGGCAGAGCCTGACCATTTCTGTCCTGTTAAGATTCCGTGGCTTTCAGGAGAGGGTGGTTGTCTCCAGGCTGCCGACTGGGAATGGTTTCTGGGCCGTGCCAAGCTCCTGAGAAGCTACTGGGGTGAGGGCTGGTAGGTCCAGGACAAAACTGTGCCAGGGACAGTCCTACAGCGGTTGAACTGCAGAAGCTGCAGTGTCTTTATGTACAAAAAGGAGCCCAGAAGGATCCAACAGCTTTGGAAGGAAAATATTCCCCTGATGCAGGGTTAATTTTTATTTTCTTACTAGAAGATGTCGGGGTTTTTCTCACAGCTGGTGCAGGTATATCCAGCCTATCAGATTCTCTAGCAAACTGGTGAAACGCTGGCCCAGGTTGCCCAGAGAGGTGGTCGATGTCCCATCCCTGGCAACATTCCAGGTCAGGCTGACCAGGGCTCTGAGGAACCTGCTTTAGTTGAGGATATCCTTTCTCAGTGCAGGGGAGTTGGCCTAGATGACCTTGAAAGATCCCTTCCAATCCAAACCATGAGTCTACGCTTCATGAAAATCCACTTCTAGCTTTTGGATGCAACCACATGGTTGACCTGTTTGGGTGTAAACTTCTTCAGTGGTCCACGTGTGTGCTCAAGGAGCAGAGCCCCAATCCCTTCACTGGATTAGACTGTGAATATCACCTTTGGGAAGTTTATCTTCAGCGGGTCACTTTAGTGTGAATGCTTCAGGGTGAAACCCAGGTGAGCGATGGAGAAAGGAGAATTGCTTGGGCACGTCCATCTTGCTGGGACCCCAGTCAGAGAACCATAGACTCATTTGGGTTGGAACAGACCTTTAAGATCATCCAGTCTAACCATTAACTCATCCCTACCAGGACACCATGAAACCACGTCCCTCAGCACCACATCTCCGCAGCTTTTCAACCTCTCCAGCGATGGTGTCCTTGTGGCTCCCTCCAGCTCAGATGTCGATGGAGCAGGACGTGGTTCGTTGCTCCTGCGGCTTTCTCCAGCACGCTTTGCTCTGCAGTGAGGACCTGGTGGGGTTATACTGAGACCATCCTGGGAGCTCAGGAGAGGCAGCAAGCCAGAAACCTGCTCTTCTGGGGTCACCCGCCTTCAGCCAGACCCAACTGAACTTCATTTGCGGGTCCATTTTTGATTATTTTTCTTTTGCAGGCAAGCTGAGTAGTGAGCGATTCGCTTCGAACTCCTCAGAACCCTTAAAAGCAGTGGATGAGAACCGGGTTGATTATTCTGCTTTCTTCCAAGCAGGGAGTTAGGAAAAGCCATCGTCATCTCCTGCAGGCGCGTTCCTCTCGCAGCCCCCAGGCATTCTGGGGGTGCCGCGACGCGTCCTACACGCTCCGGGTCACCGATGGCTTCCGTGCGCACCGCTCGCTTCCCGTGGGGTGTTGGTGGCTGTCAGAGGGCGATCATCGTGATCTTGCAGGTTCCGTTGAGCGCTCGCTTTTCTGAGCGTTGCAGTCTGCGCGTTCCATTCGGTGCTCGCTTTCCCCGTCATCGTGATCTTGCAGGTTCTGTTCAGCACTCGCTTTCCCCATCATCGCGATCTTGCAGGTTCTGTTCAGCGCTCCTTTTCCTGTTCATGGCGATCTCGCAGGTTCCATTCAGCGCTCGCTTTCCCAATCGTTGCGATCTTGCAGATGCTGGTCGGTGCTCACTTTCCCCATCATCACGATCTCGCAGGTTCCGTTCGGCACTCGCTGTCCCAATCATCACAATCTTACAGGTTCCGTTCAGCGCTCTCTTTCCCAGTCATTGTGATCTTGCAGATTCTGTTCGGCGCTCGCTTTCCCGATCATCACAATCTTACCGGTTCCGTTCAATGTTCTCTTTCCCAATCATTGTGATCTTGCTTGTTCCAGTCAACAGTCTCTTTCCCGATCGTCATAATCTTGCAGGTTCCATTTGGCACTCGCTTTCCCGATCATCGCAGTCTTACAGGTTCCGTTCAGCGCTCGCTTTCCCCGTCATTGAAATCTGCAGGTTCCATTTGACGCTCGCTTTCCTGATCATTGCAACCTTGCAGGTTCCGTTTAACGCTCGCTTTCCCGCTCTCTGTGATCTTGCAGATTCTGCTCAGCGCTCCTTTTCCCATTCATCGCGATCTCGCAGGTTCCATTTGGCACTCGCTTTCCCAGTCATCGTGATCTGGCAGGTTCTGTGTGATGCTCACTTTCCCCATCATCATGATCTTGCAGATGCATTCGGTGCTCGCTTTCCCAATCATCGCAGTCTTGCAGGTTCTGTTTGATGCTCGCTTTCCCAATCATTGTGATTGTGCAAATTCCATGTGGTGCTCGCTTTCCCGATCATTGCAACCTGCAGGTTCCATTCAGCGCTCGCTTTCCCTGTCATCACGATCTTGCAGGTTCCATTTATCATTTGCTTTCTTGATCATTGCGATCTTGCAGGTTCCGTTCAGTGCTCGCTTTCCCTTTCATCGCGATCTTGCAGGTTCCGTTCAGCGCTCGCTTTCTCCATGATTGTGACCTTGCAGGTTCCATTCAGCTCTCACTTTCCTGATCTTCGTGATCTTGCCGATTCTGTTCAGTGCTCGTTTTACCATTCATTGTGATCTCATCGGTTCCATTCGGCGCTCGCTTTCCCAATCATTGCAACCTGCAGGTTCCATTCAGCTCTCGCTTTCCTGATCTTCGTGATCTTGCAGATTCTGTTCAGCGCTCGTTTTCTCATTCATCGCGATCTCATCGGTTCCGTTTGGTGCTCGTTTTCCCGATCATTGCAACCTGCAGGTTCCATTCAGCGCTCGCTTTCCCTTTCATCACGATCTTGCAGGTTCCATTTGTCATTTGCTTTCCCGGTCATCGCGATTTTGTAGGTTCCGTTCGGCGCTCGCTTTCTTCCCGGCGTGGCCGGGTTGGGTCTTGGAAGCAGCGCACGCTTCTCTTGTCAACTGCACGCTTGAGATGGGGGGATGCTGGAACAGCAAAGTGAAGTATCCTGTTGTGGATACAGCAAAATCAGGATACTTGGTAGGACTTTGGGGAGTAATAAATTTGTTCTATATTTAATCTGGTATTTATCGCAGTGTCAGGAGGAGACCGCTTCATTTTACTACTTTAACTGTATCTAAGAATAACTGAATAGTTGAAATATTGAGAAAGTGGCTTAATACCTGGTGGTAGCTGATGGGGATCCAGCTGTAATAGTTATTGATTGATTTCAAAAAGCTCCCAGTAATACCACATCTCGGTGACTGCGTGTTGGGAGTTCCAATCCTATCCATTAGTTAAGGTTGTAGGTTTTCAACAGGATCATCCTTCAGCAAATGAAGTCAACCAGAACTTCAGGTGTCATCTAGACAGGCTGGAGAGCTGGGCAAAGGTGAACCTCATGAAGTTCAATAAGGACAAGTGTCCTCCTGCATCTGGGGAGGAATAACCCCAGGCACCAGGACAGATTAGGGGACATCCTGACGGAAGGCAGCTCCATGGAGAAAGACCTTGGGAGTCCTGGTGGAGAGTAAGTTCTCCATGGGACAGCAATGGGCCCTCGTGGCCAAGAGGGCCAATGAGATCCTGGGGGGCATTAAGAAGAGTGTGTCCAGCAGGTCGAGGGAGGTTCTTCTCCCCCTCTACTCTGCCCTGGTGAGACCACACCTGGAATACTGGATCCAGTGCTGGGCTCCCCAATTCAAGACAGACAGGGATCTACTGGAGAGACGCCAAAGGAGGATGCGAGGATGATGAAGAGACTTGAACATCTCTCCTGTGAGGAAAGGCTGAGAGAACTGGGGCTGTTAAGTCTGGAGAAGAGAAGGATGAGAGGGGATCTTATTAATGACTATAAATCTCTGAGGAGTAGGGGTCAAGTGGAAGGGGCCAGGCTCTTGTCTGTGGTGCCCAGTAATAGGACAAGGAGTAACGGCTACAAGCTGAAACATAGGAGGTTCCACCTCAATAGGAGGAGAAACTTCTTTCTTGTGAGGGTGACAGAGCCTGGCCCAGGCTGCCCAGAGAGGTGGTGGAGTCTCCTTCTCTGCAGACTTTCCAAACCTCCCTGGATCTGTTGCTGTGTGGCCTGCCCTGGGTGATCCTGCTCTGGCAGGGGGGTTGGACTCCATGATCTCTAGAGGTCCCCTCCCAGCCCTACCATTCTATGATTCTATAATTTACAATTCTGCAAAAAAAAATTCTGCTTGATCTGCTGCAGTATTATTATGTCAAAAGCACCTTGGCACCCCGAAGTTCAAATGTTGTCGGGCGTTTCCTCAGCTGTAGCTTCTCTGATCAGGATCCAAACACCAGTTTGAAGTCCGTGTGGAGACCACGAACACAGGAGACAAATGCGCCCTGTAGGGTTGGTTTTTATCCCTTGATCCTGTCTGATAATGTCCTATAGCCCAGAATACGCAGGAGAGTCTGCAGAGGTGGTCTGAAAAAACCCTCCTCGTCCTCTAATATATTAAAACAAAAATGAACCCTAAGGAAGGGGAATATTTTCCTTCCAAAAATCCAGGAGAGCAAGAAGTGAGATGAAACACTGCTGGTTAGTACTAACCCCCTGCCTGCCAGTTACCTGAACAATCCTTCCACCTGAAGAATCCTCCAAAACACCACCTTAATTGATGCTTTATTACCATTTGTGCAGAGTGGTTTTATTTATTTTTTTTTTTTACTGCTCTGGAGTTCAATAATTCCATTTATAACAACGGGGTTGGTTGGTTTGTTGTTTTTTTGTTGTGGTTTTTTTTTTTCTTTTATGTTTTTTTGCACAATTAGAGCGTCGTTAAAGGCTCTCATTATTTTCAGTTCTTGTGATCAAGCTCAGCCTGGAATGAACCCTGGAATTTTCTGTTTGAACACACAGATCTCAGTGTAATTCCTTCCTGCTCCTTTCACCAGGAACCAGCTCTTTGTGGTTCCTGGGGAAGTCACCAATTTTTTAGCAGTGAGGGCAAATTATTTCCGACCTTTATATTTTTCTCGTTAGTTTTTCTGTGTCCTCAGAGCAAAAAAAAAAAAAAAGCACAACCCTACTACAGTTATTTGGAGCTACAAAACTACAGCAGGGAGTGTGAATTCGGGGTTTGAGTTTAATTTCCGATGGCTTTGCTGACTTCCCTGCGTGCAACTGGATTATTTCCCCCTTTCTTTCGGGGGATTAGGGGATTTGTAAACCAGCACTCCTAACAAAAGTGCTGAAAAACCTGGGAAGGTCACATCTCCTTCGCTTGCTTTGAGTGAATGGCTTTTGTGGTCCTGAAAGCTCATTTTGGTGGAGACGGAGGAGAAAGGTGAACTCCTGGTTTTTTGTTTTGGAGGGGAGCTGCTGAAGGATTGCGCTTCGGAATTGATGAATGAGGATGTACCAATTGAAAATTCCTTTGTCACTGTCATTTCCCACATTGAAAACTGAAGATAAAGCTTCTTTATGATAAAGCTTCTTTATATTCTTCTCCTCCCGCTCTACTCTGCCCTGGAGAGACCACGCCTGGAATACTGGATCCAGTTCTAGGGTCCCCAGTTCAAGACAGACAGGGATCTACTGGAGAGAGTCCAGGGGAGGCTACAAGAATGATGAAGGGACTTGAACATCTCTCCTGTGAGGAAAGGCTGAGAGAGCGGGGGCTGTTTAGTCTGGAGAAGCCTGAGAGGGGATCTGATTCATGTCTATAAATCTCTGAGGAGTGGGGGGGGCAGGCTCTTTTCTGTGATGCCCTGGGATAGGACAAGAAATAACAGGTACAAGCTAGAACAGAACACAGGAGGTTCCACCTCAACATGAGGACAAACTTCTTTGCTGTGAGGGTGACGGAGCCTGGAACAGGCTGCCCAGAGAGGTGGTGGAGTCTCCTTCTCTGGAGACTTTCCAACCCCCCCTGGATCTGTTGCTGTGTGGCCTGTCCTGGGTGATCCTGCTCTGGCAGGGGGGTTGGACTTGATGATCTCTAGAGGTCCCTTCCCAGCCCTACCATTCTATGATTCTGACTGAAGACTCCTGACAGCTCAAGGAGCCAGCCTCTATCACAGAATGGTGGGGGTTGGACGGGACCTCTGGAGATCATCTTATCCAACACCCCTGCTCCAGCAGGGTCACCCAGAGCAGGGGACCCAGCAGCGCAGGGTCCAGGCGCCTTTGGAATCTCTCCAGACAAGGAGACTCCCCAAGCTCTCTGGGCAGCCTGGGCCAGGCTCCAACACCCTCACAACAAACAAGTTGCTTCTCCCGCTCCCAGGGAACCTCTTGGCTTCCAGTTGGTGCCCACTGCCCCTCGTCCTGGCGCTGGGCACCACTGAGCAGAGTCTGGCCCCAGCCTCTCGCCCCCCGGGGGCCCTCGAGCTCTTGCTCAGCTGCCCTCTGGGGCTGCTCTTCTGCAGCTGAACAGCCCCAGGGCTCTCAGCCTTTCCCAGAGATGCTCCAGTCTCACCAGGGCGGTGTTACTGGGTGGGATTCACTGCTTTACAAGCCAGTGCTTGCAAAGGGCCGGAGCTCTCAAACAGGATCTTCACTTTTCCCTAATAAAAACCAGAAGCAGAAGTGTTCACCTCAGGTATTGTGCCTGGCACTGCCCCGTACGGTCAACAAAAGGGTTCTTACCTTGCTCACACTTTCCACTGGGTGTAGTAGAATTGTTTATGTGAATTAAATGATGACTAAACTTCATTAGGCTGCCGTTATCCGTGCATTTGTGTTCTTCCTGTGCTAAATCCTCAGTGAAAACATCTGTTAGTCACTCAAAATAGGAGGCTGCGTTCTTAGGAGCAATTTCCCCGGCGTAAAAAAAAAGTGGATTTTTACCGCTTAGGCTTAAAGAGCATCACCTTCAAAGAAAATTATTTTTCTTCCAATCCTTTTTTCCAAGAGGGAACCTTTTAGTAAGACACTGAATCTCGGTTGGCTTCAACTCCAGGTTTGCGTGTACGTAGCAGCTGCGCTTCTCCGATGTCTCTTGAGAGCTCTGCAAAGAGCAGTGTCCTTCTCCCTCAGCATTGCCCATCTTCTGTTTGCTTCTCTGTCCCCATTTTCCTCCTGTGGGAGCATATTTCAAGTTCTGGCTCTTTTTTTTTGAAGTTTCGGTGGTTTCTTTATTCCATGCAGATTTTGTTGAGTCCCCTGAGAAATGTTGCAGGGGAGCTCCTGGCTGTCTCAGACTCACTCTGCCTGTTCTTTGAGCATCATCTGCTGGGGTTACAGCCAGCCATTGACTCTCATGAAGTTTCAATGTTCTGGAGCTTGGGTACCTCTTCTTATTGGAGAAGAGAAGCCTGAGAGGGAGTCTGAGCAAGAGCTCAAGGGCCCCCGGGGGCCAAGAGGCTGGGGCCAGACTCTGCTCAGTGGTGCCCAGCACCAGGACGAGGGGCAGCGGGCACCAAGTGGAAACCAGGAGGTTCCCTGGGAGCGGGAGGAGCAACTTGTTTGGTGGGAGGGTGTTGGAGCCTGGCCCAGGCTGCCCAGAGAGCTTGGGGAGTCTCCTTGTCTGGAGAGATTCCAAAGGCGCCTGGACCCTGCGCTGCTGGGCCCCCTGCTCTGGGTGACCCTGCTGGAGCAGGGGGGTTGGACGAGATGATTTCCAGAGATCTCTTCCAGCTCCCACCATGCTGAGATTTGCCTCAAATGCAGAGACAGTGCCTGGAAGCTGCTGCTACCCTTGTAGCCCATCTGAGTCCAGCCAGCTACTCCAACAGCCAGCCAGGTCTAGTGAGAACTAGTGGCAATCAAAGGAAGAAGAACCCATTGTCATCATTTCTTAGTTAAAGAGTCTTCAAACTCTCAGACAGAGGCTTGAAGACCAGCAGGCTGTGATGTAGCCTTGCTAGCCTGACCTTTCCACCCTGGCTAGTCCCATCTTGGCTCTTCAGCAGGAAACCTTCCTGCTCAGGACCCTTAATATTCACCCAAAACTGGGAGAGCGTAACTCTATGGGTGACAGGTTTTGAAAAGCATCCAAGGCTGAGAAGCTACCAGTGATTGAGGTTCAAGAGACATCGATAACAGGAGAAGTCATTTAGGGGCATCTTCCTAGCTGAGAAAAGAGCATCACAAGAGGAAGTTCATCATAGAAATGCAACTGAAAAGCCTGACAAATTAAGGCTGGTTTTACTGAGCTGTCTTAGACTTCAGAAGAGCCCGTTCATCGGAGCTGGCAACGACCCTGAGAATTTACCATCGCAAACAGAATGTTTACTCCTGCGTCCTTTGCTCGATGATTCGAACGCTGGCGCTGAAATGACTTTATGTGCCCGTTAAAGGATGAATATTCCTCTTCCTAATCATGGGAGTGGAATTAGATGAAGAAATCTCTGCTTTAAATGAAGCTGTTTACCCAGCTCTGCGGAGTAACTTTTCTTTTCCTCTCTACTCCGTTTCCCGATCCGCCTTTTCTCCGTAGCTGGGCAGACCAAAGCAATGGGGCCGCTCTGCCAACGTGACCAGTTAGAGGCATCTCAAAACCTCTGCATTCAGGCAGCAAAGAGCTTTTTTTTTGGTCAGTTTATGATCTCACATTTCTTTTTTATTTTTTATCTCTTTCATTCCCCGGCAGGACTTCTGTTATCTGATAAGATCTTATCGCCTTGGGTCAAACCAGCGGGATTATCTAAATGAGACCAGTTGCTACATTATCCTTCCTGACTCTTTTTTTTTTTTTAGCTCTGCATTGGCTTTGATGGGGGCTGTTCCTAGGGAAAGGGGAGGATCCCTCAGTTCTTCGATGAATTAAAGTCCTAACTCTGTGTCCTGAATCGGTCAGGGCTCTGGGTGACAGGTATACCCAGCTATTGTGCCGAGCTCCCTGTGATCCCTTAATAACTGCCCGAGTTAAAGGAAGGAACCACAAAGAAGCGTCAATGTTTGGGGTTTTTTAAAGGGAATTCTGATTTCAGCAGAAAATACCTTTTTTATTTATTTTTTTTATTTTGGTTTGAACCCTCCCGGTTATCGAAAACCTTTCGCAAGGCTTGAAAGAGCTTTTCTGGCAGCACAGAAAAGCGGGAGCGAAGCGGTTGTACCTTCGGGGATCTCGCTCAGGCCAAAACGCTCGTTATCGCGCTTCTGATGGCGAACAGAGGAGAGCGCAGGTGGCCTAGGAGAAGATGTTGGATCCGAGCAGCGTGTCGGGATTTTCCTCCAGGTTATTGTGCCGTCATCTGGCGTTTGTGGCTGAGAAAGTTTCCGAGCGGGGAGGCGGCGTGTGTTTCATAGCCTACGATGAGTGTTTCGGTTGTTGGAGGGATTTGGAAAATGGGCAAAATTTTCTTTAGTGCTGCGGTGAAAATTTTGCTTCTCTTGGCCTCACGGTGCTGGTTTGATTGGGGAGATTCCCGTGTAAAGGTGGGAATTCTGAGGGCTTGAAACTGTTTTCCTGCAAAAATTGAGAATGGGGCAATTACAGGTGTTTTTGTTTTTCATGGAATCACAGAGTGATAGGGCTTGGAAGGGACCTTTGGAGATCATCTGGTCCAGCAGGGTCACCCAGAGCAGGGGGCCCAGCAGCGCAGGGTCCAGGTGCCTTTGGAACCTCTCCCGAGAAGGAGACTCCCCAAGCTCTCTGGGCAGCCTGGGCCAGGCTCTGGCACCCTCAAAGATTCATGCAAATTCCTGTGTGGAATGGAGATCTCCTTCAATCCCTGGAGCTTTAGATGTATTAAGTTCTCCTGGAAGAGCTGAAACCATCAGGATGAGTTTCTGCCCCTTGCAGAGGAAGGAAATACCCGTCCAAGAAGTACCTTTCCGTAGAATAATCATGGAGACTCTTTTTGTTGAGTGGAGCAAGACACCGAATATTCCAAGGTCAATTTTCCACCTTCTCTGTGGTGTAGATGTGGAAGATCAAGTTCTTCTCTGGTGGCCCAACAGCAGAGTAAAGACAGCCGAGAATTTCTCGTATATGGAATTTCTTCTAGGGCTTGTATGTGCAATATTTTTTGGGTTGAGTCAGTTCCTGGACTCCAGTCGGGCGAGAAGCTGAGTTGAATAACACAGTGGAGAAGATGTGGACACTTGTGTTTGTTCTTGATGTTTTGATTAAGTATTTATGTTTTGTGTGTGTTGAACTTTAAGAATAAGTACAAGGAAAGTCTTCTTTCGCTGGGGGAGTTTTTAGCGTGAATGAGTTACTCAGTTTGAAGTCAAAGCAGGTTTTTTGTGTGAAGGATTTTGTGGGGGAGATGGTGTTAAAAAATACCCGTGCTCCCTACAGCTTGGATGGGGACAGTCTTTATAGCAGGACCTGTTGGGACAGGACAAGAGATGATGGTTTGAAACTGAAAGAGGGGAGATTTAGACTGGAGAGAAGGAAGGAGAGAAGGAAGGAAAGAAGGAAGGATGAAGTTTGTTACAGTGAGGGTGGTGAGAGCCTGGCCCAGGTTGCCCAGAGAGGTGGTCAATTCTCCATCCCTGGAAACCTTCCAGGTGAGGTTGGGCTGGGGCTCTGACAACCTGCTCTAGTTGCAGATGTCCCTGCTGAGTGCAGGGGAGTTGGTCTAGTTGACCTTGAAAGGTCTCTTCCCACCCAAACCATTCTATGATTCTATGGTAACTGCTGCAATAAGAGCTGAGCTCCTTCCAGGAGGGAAACTCAACTCTGAGAACAGGCCATGGGAGCTGTAAAACCCCCTCAGGACCAGATCCCTTCTCTCACCTGGGATGAACAGGGTGCCTGGGCTGATTCCACACAGAGATGCCTTGGCATGAAACCAGGAATAGCTCCTGCAGCAAAGATCCGTTCTCGACTGAGTCATCAACCTGTGGTTTCTCCTGGTTTTCTCTTTTTTTTTCAATTTTTTTTTTTTTT
>VWZK01018230.1:0-43011 GCA_013396935.1 Baryphthengus martii | reverse complement strand
GGGCTTCTTGTAGCCATTTCTTAAAGTACCTGGATGCAGATGATGCTGCAGCTTCCAGCACTCACATCTTCATCACTAACAGGGACTTTCAAAGAAGGGAGGGACAGACTCCAGGTGAGATCCCCCCCTGCAGGGCTGGCTCCAGTTCGGGAGTCCTCAGCCCAGGAGAGACAGGGAGCTGGTGGAGCGGGGCCAGAGGAGCCCCAGCAATGCTGGGAGGGCTGGAAGCCTCTGCTGGGAGGCCAGGCTGGGACAGTTGGGCTTGTGCAGCCTGCAGAAGAGAAGGCTCCAGGGAGACCTTCTGGGGTCCTTTCAGGACTTCCAGGGGCCTGTGAGAAAGATGGGGAGAGACTTTTGAGCAGGGCCTGTTGGGACAGGACCAGGGGTGATGGTTTTAAACTAAAAGAGGGAGATTTCAGCTGGAGAGAAGGAAGACATTTTATACACTGGGGGTGTTGTGAGCCTGTCCCAGGTTTGCCAGATAGTTGATCGCTGCCCCATCCCTTGAAACCTTCCAGGGGAGGTTGTCTGGGGCTCTGCGCAACCTGCTCTAGTTGCAAATGTCCCTGCTCGGTCCAGGGAGGTTGGACCACATGATCTTTGAATGTCCCTTCCCACCTAAACCATTTTATGATTCTGTGATGGTACAAAATGCTGAATTTAATCTGACCTTGTGCCGAATCTCTACTCATGGGGTCCTTTTCAGGTGAAGTTGAATTTTGTTCTTGTTTTTTGCTGTGCCAGAAGGATTTTTACTGACAATGCAGCAGCATCACTCTTGGACATTGCGTTGAGGGGCAACAGAAGCTTTTGGCCTGTGAGACAAGTGAGGCTTGATGGGGACGTGTGTTTGGGGGAGGAAGTTTCTCCACAGAGTTCAGCAATGAGATGTCAGCACCTCCGTGGGGTGGCCCCATTGGAGTCAGTGGGAGTGCTGGTGTTAACTGGAATTTGTCCCATGGGGTCAGGTCACAGGAGGCCACCTCTGTTGGGCTGCACTTGGGTTACCTTGTAGGGTTTCTCCATCCATCTCAGTGCTGAAAGCAGCTCCTGCTTCGGTGAGCACGTGCTGCGGAGACGTGGGCGCTGGTGGGCGCGTGGGCTCGGCAAGACGCAGCGGAAGGATTCAAAAAACCTCGTAAGAAACATCACCAAGAGCTTCAACTGACCAGATTTCCAGAAGAAATCACATACTTGATAAACTCTGAGGGTACGTTCCTGGCTCCTGGTCCTCTTCTCTGACCGCAGGCAATACTAGATCTCGTTTAAAAGTCACTCCTCCGCTGCTTATTCATTTATTGGGTTTTTTATTTTTTTATTTTTTGATTTCCCCATCGCCTTACTATAGTGTTTTCCCTCCTGTCCTTATATGAACCATCCATCTCTTTCTTAATCTTTTTGATTTCTTCCTTAGCTTGACTCATCACAGCGACTTTCAAGACTCATAAAGAAACCACTTTGTTACCTGTGTTTCCATCCTTGCTTTCCTCTCCTGTTGTTTTTTTCTGTTGTTTTGTTTGTTTTTCTGGGGACATTTGCTATAGATAGGGTGGCATTGATAGAGCTCTCCCACATGACATCCTTGTCTCTAAGATGGAGAGACATGGACTTGACGAATGGACCGCTCACTGGATAAGGAACTGGCTGGAAGGTCACGCTCAAAGAGTTGTGATCAATGGCTTGATGTCCAGGTGGAGATCTGTGAAGAGTGGAGTTCCTCAGGGTCTGTTCTGGGTCTAGTGCTGTTCAACATCTTTCTCAGTGACGTGGACAACGCATCGAGTGCGCCCTCAGCAAGTTTGCCGACGACAGCGAGCTGTGTGGCGCGATGGACTCGCCTGAGGGAAGGGATGCCATCCAGAGGGACCTTGATAGGCTTGAGAAATGGGCCGGTGCGAACTGCATGAGGTTCAACAAGTCACAGTGCAAGGTCCTGCATCTGGGTCGAGCCAATCCCAGGTACAATTACAAACTGGGTACAGAATAGGTTGAGAGTAGCCCTAAAGAGAACACTACTTGGGGGTGTTGATTGAGGAGAAGCTCAACAGGAACCGGCAGTGCACTCGTGTGGCTCAGAAGGCCAACCCTATCCTAGGATGCATCCAGAGGAACATGGGCAGCAGATCAAGAGAGGGGATTCTCCCCCTTTACTCTGCTGTTGTGAGACCCCACCTCGAATCCTGCGTCCAGTTCTGGTGTCCCCACCATAAGAGGGACAGAGATCTGTTGGAACGAGTCCAGAGGAGGCCACAAAGATGATCCAGGGGCTGGAGCACCTCTGCTATGAGGATAGGCTGAGGGAGCTGGGATTGTTCAGCCTAGAGAAGACTTTGCAGGGGACCTTCTAACTGCCTTCCAAAACTTGAAGGGAACCTCCAGGGAGGCTGGAGAGGGACTTTTCCCAGGAGTGTCCAGCAATAGGACCAAGGGGAAATGGTTTTAAGCTGAAGGAGAAGAGGTTTAGACTGGATCTTAGGAAGAAGTTCTTCACTAGGAGGTTGGTGAGACTCTGGAATCGATTGCCCAGAGAATTCCCCTCTGTGGAGGTGTTCAAGGCCAGGTTGGCTGAGGCCATGAGCAACCTGCTCTAGCTGAGAGGTGTCCCTGCCCATGGCAGGGGGGTTGGATGAGATGATCTTTCAGGTCCCTTCCAACCCAAACCATTCTATGAAATAAAAATACGTTTCTTTCAGACCTGAAATATATCGGAAGACCTAAGACTCAGCCCAGTTGTATATACCTTAAAAAAGCAGCTTATTCAGCTCTCCCCTGAGGCAACGGAGACCTGGGAGCGTCCGGCCGAGGGTGTTAGAGCTGCGCGGCGACCGAGTGCGTCGCAAATCTTTTTACTCGCAGCGCCTTCCAAGGGTTTGTTTTTTTTTTTCCGAAGCCGCTGGATTGTTATTGCCGGGAAAAGGCTGACATCTCTTTTCTGTGACGCGTCGGATGCGCTACCGGCTCGTTTCTTGCAGATCTGAGCGGTGTTGCTACGGCTGATTGTTCAAGGCAGCGGTTTTGCTACGTTTTCTGACATGCTTAATAAAGATATTTTCCTGATCCTGGAGTCAACCGGAATGCCATTCGCTGCCGCCTTCCTGAGGAAGCTGTCAGGGCAGCCCACTACCTACACCAGACGCTCTCTGTTAACCCCCCTCCCTCCCCGAAAGGGAAGAGAAAAGGAGTAAGGGAGAGAGACTTATCAATTAGAGAAGGAAAATAGAACAGCTTTAATGAAAAGGGGGAGAAAAAATAATAAAAATAATAAAATGGAAGATACACAAATAGATGCAAGACCAATATCAAACTGAACCCCCCCTGATGGCAAGTATGTCACCGTCACCCCTGATGCTGTGGAGCAGGCACCGGGAAAGTCCCAGACAGGGCCCAGCGGCAGATGGGAACCGTGTTCAGGAGCTGGATTCCGGTACTGGATTCAGGAACACTCTGATCAGTATCGAAGGCAGAACGAACAGAGCCCTCCTTGGGTTCCAGCCGTTGAAGAGACGAGGAAGAATCTGAGCAAAGGGCCCCGAGCAAGAGCCCCCAAGCCGAGAGCGACCGAGGCAGGGCCCCCAGCGGCCGAATACGGCGTCTGTGGGATGGGACACCCCGTGGGGCAGTTTAAGGGCACCCGTCTGTCCTCTCCTCCTGCAGGGGCAGCTTTTACTTTCTGCACCCCCAACGTGGTGCACAAGACCCAGCCGTGGCCTTGCTCTGCGCCCCAGTCCCTGGTACTGACTCTAACCAGGCAGCGTTATCCCTGCCAGGAGCGGCACTGCCGGCGAAAACAGGCTGCTCATTGCAGAAAGGGCAGCGAGGGAAAGGGACTGAGCTGAAAAGTAAAATCACTGACCAGAATTGTTCTGTTCCCACTCAAACCAGGACAGAAGCCGAAGCGCAGCTCGTAGTGCCGCATTCGGCAGGTTTTGCTCAGCAGCTCTTAGGTCTGACTTCCGAGTGTCGAAAAACTGGAAATAAAAATCCCCTTGCACTGGTTGGGGTCAACTGAGCCATTGCTTTCTCTCCATCGGTGTTCTCCAAATTGACTTGGCCCATCAGGTGGGATAAGGAAGAGCTGGGGAGGGATTTTCCCAGGGATGAGGATAGAGATGGTTGAATATTCTGGCAGAGAGGAGAGCTGGCAGAGGCTATGAGGAAAGCGGCTGCTGTCAGCCTTTGTTAGGGTCTCTGTGATATCCGTGGGTTGCCTTGGTAGAATCTGGAGCCCGTAGACTTCGAATCATAGACTGGTTTAGGTTGGAAGGGCCCTCCAAAGGTCATCTAGTCCACCCCCCCTGCAGGGAGCAGGGACATCCTCAACTAGAGCAGGTTGCTCAGAGCCTTGTCGAGCCTCACCTTGAATATCTCCAGGGATGGGGCCTCAACTGCCTCCCTGGGCAACCTGTGCCAGGGTTTCACTACTCTCACTTGCATCTCTCACAGCCGGAATATGAAATTTCTTCTGGCAGTAGAACGGGAGCTGGGTCTCATCGTGATGGGTTTAGTTTGGATTTGGTGTTTCTTCATTTAGAATCTTCTGCAGGAGATACCTGCTGGAGTGTTTTGGAATATTACCTGGTTTTGCATGTGGTTTTGATGTGCTGGGGCAGAACTGTCTGCTCATTGCGTTTCAGAGGATGCTGATGGTTGATGTAAGGTCGTTCAGGGCATCACTATCCACTTAAGAGTGCTCTTAAGATGAGTCCTGAGCGGATCAGGCTCATACCACCTCCCTTCCCAAAGAAGATATATGTGTTTCTCAGGCACAACCTGTTTGTCCTCCAACTTATGTGTTTATTTGCTTACCTTGTAGAGTGGAGGAATTTTCACCAGCAGGAAACAAAAATGACTGTGCTGCCATTCAGTGAGATCTGGACAGGCTGGAGAGTTGGGTGGAGAGGAACCTCATGAAGTTCAACAAGAGCAAGTTTAGGGTCCTGCACCTGGGGAGGAATAACCCCTTGCACCAGTACAGGGGAGGGGGTCCTGCTGGGAAGCGGCTCTACAGAGAAGGACCTGGGAGTGGTTGTGGACAACAAGTTCCCCATGAGCCAGGAATGAGCCCTCATGGCCAAGAAGGCCAGTGGTGCCCTGAGGTGCATTAAGAAGAGTGTGTTCAGCAGGTCAAGAGGAGTTCTCCCCCCATTCTACTCTGCCCTGGTGAGGCCACATGTGGAGTATTGTGTCCAGTTCTGGGCTCCACAGGTCAAGAGAGTCAAGGAACTCCTGGAGAGAATGCAGGGGAGGCTGGGAAGCTGCTGAGGGGCCTGGAGCATCTGTGTGGGCAGGAAAGGCTGAGAGCCCTGGGGCTGTTCAGCTGCAGAAGAGCAGCCCCAGAGGGGAGCTGATCAAGGCTGAGCAAGAGCTCCAGGGCCCCCGGGGGGCGAGAGGCTGGGACCAGACTCTGCTCAGTGGTGCCCAGCACCAGAACAAGGGGCACTGGGCACCACCTGGAAGGCAGGAGGTTCCCTGGGAGCGGGAGGAGCAACTTCTTTGTTGGGAGGGTGTTGGAGCCTGGCCCAGGCTGCCCAGAGAGCTTGTGGAGTCTCCTTGTCTGGAGAGATTCCAAACCCACCTGGGTATATGATCCTGGGCAACTTGCTCTCATTCTGTGATTCTATATTTAACTTCTGCCACTGAGAAGACTGTGGGAGAGGAAAGAAGTCTATGTTCTCATGATACAGGTGTCCTCTTTGACCATATAAGCTTTTAAGAAAGCTAGTGGCGCAGGAGAAGGATGGAGGCCAGGAGGAGTGTGAAGGAGGGGGTGGAATCTTTAGTGTTCCTTTCAGAGGCCCCAAGGATGCCCCAGTTTGGTGCAGAAACTGAAGCAGGGAGTGGCAGAGAGTTGACTTGCTGTTCTGCAGAGATCTGAAGAGCTTCTGAGTTGCTTAAAATTAGCACTTTGCAGGTATCACCTTCCTGAGGAGGTGAACGGTGAAGTGGAGCTCTGGGGAAGGATTCACTGCAGAGCTGAGACCAAGATGAGGGACAGTGGGGGAGCTGGACTTTGAAAGTTTGAACGGTCTGTACTGAGGAGTGTGGCAGAGGGGCCAGAATAAATGAATATTGTGATCGAGGGAAATAAAAAGATGTATAAATTCAGCTGCGGGGTGGAATGAACCCAGCACACCGGTGAGAGCTGGTGGGAGCTCTGTCCCTGCTGTGACAGCGTCACTCTCCTGTTGGGAAACCTTCAGTACACCCAGATTTTACAGGGGAGAATCATAAACTTGTTTAGATTGGAAAAAAATCTTTAAGATCAACAAGTCCAAGTGTTAACACCACCAGGGCACCACTAACCCCAGTCCCTCAGCACCGCATCTCCAGGGCTTGGAAACCCCTCCAGGGATGGGGACTCCAGCCCTGCCCTGAGCAGCTTGTTCAGGGCTCCGGTTTTCCTCCCAGGTGGGCCGAGCGGCGTCGGAGGAGTCGCAGAGCACGGCGCTAGGGCGGGAGGTGTGATAGATCTCGAGGTGTTTGGAGATGTCTGCGAGCTCCCTGCGCTGGCCTGGTTACCGAGATTTTGTTCGATTGTGTTGGTTTAACTCAGTGGGAGGTTATTTGAGAAGGAAATGAAAGGCTCGATGAACAGCGAACGCTTGAAGAGGTGTTACCGGGAAATACCTGGCGTGGAAGCTTCAAGTTCTTTTGTTTCAACATATTTTTTTTTTTTACTGTCTCGCCTGGTTTTGAGCGGCGCAGTAGGAAAGCCGGCGAGCTGAGGAATGTTTAACTCCTCTGCTAGGAGAGTCCTCCCCATCCAAGGGAAGAGGAGTTTGCACAGAGAGGACCTGGAATCAAAAGAGGTAGTGAGAGAAGGAGAGGAGTTGCATGGGAGAAATTTTTTAGACCGAGGATGGTGGAACCTCCCTCACCTGGTGTGTTCTTACAGCCCAGCAGCCCCTGGCCCCCTGGGCTCATCCCCAGCAGCGTGGGCAGCAGGGCCAGGGGGGGATCCTGCCCCTCTGCTCCCAGGGCTCTGGGGACACCCCCCCTGCAGGGCTGGCTCCAGCTCGGGAGTCCTCAGCCCAGGAGAGACAGGGAGCTGGTGGAGCAGGGCCAGAGGAGCCCCAGCAATGCTGGGAGGGCTGGAAGCCTCTGCTGGGAGGCCAGGCTGGGAGAGGTGGGCTTGCGCAGCCTGGAGAAGAGAAGGCTCTGGGGAGACACCTTCTTGGGATCTTTCCAGGGGCCTGTGAGAAAGATGGGGAGAGACTTTTGAGCAGGGCCTGTTGGGACAGGACAAGAGGTGATGGTTTTCAACTAAAAGAAGGGGAGATTTAGACTGGAGAGAAGGGGGAAATTGTTTATGCAGAGGATGTGGAAACACTGGAAGATCTTGCCCCGAGAGGTAGTTGCTGCCCCATCCCTGGAACCATTCCAGATGAGGTTGTCTGGGGCTCTGAGCAACCTGCTCTAGTTGCAGATGTCCCTGCTGAGTGCAGGGGGGTTGGACCACAAGATCTTTAAAGGTCCCTTCCCATCCAACCCATTCTCTGATTCTATGAAAGTTTAATCTGCCCCCTTTGCTGACAGAGGATGAGGAGGAGGTTTTTGTGCCACAACAGTTTGTCAGTGGGACAGGATTTTATAACAGGCAGCCTTGTTCTCACCACTGGAAGAAATTTTTCTATAAAAGTCGCTTTGTCACCGAAGAGGGTTCGTGGAGGCCAGAATTCCAGCTGACCAGTAGGATGGGTCACGGCCTGGCCTGTTGTGTCCGTGACCACTGCTCTAGGCGGAAGAACCGGAGGATTTTCCTGCAGGGTGATGGGGTCAGCTGGGTGTGAACAGGAGCGTTCAGAGGGGCACATCGTGCTCCATGTCACTATGTAGGGACACATTCTACTGCAGATGGAAATAATCAGGAAGCCTGATCCTCTGAGGTAAAAAAAAAGCCAAGGTTTTGTCCTTTCAGAAACTCTTCTTGTGTTTTTCACTCTCTTC
Organism: Baryphthengus martii; assembly: GCA_013396935.1. NCBI lineage: Eukaryota > Metazoa > Chordata > Aves > Coraciiformes > Momotidae > Baryphthengus > Baryphthengus martii. The sequence continues at coordinate 35,064 of VWZK01018230.1, read as the reverse complement.
ATATTCTTAATGGCTGGGAAATGGGAACAGTTTTGAATTTCTTTTCCTGGAAAGGAGTATTTCTATGGAAAAAAGAAATAAATCTGATTGTATAAATGGATGAGTCTAAAGTACTACAGAAAAAACCAGGAGAGGATTGGCTGTTGGAACAGCAGAACTCCCGTAACCATTACGTAACCATGTCCATTAAATCAGGAGCCCAGTAGCGGTGAGGGAATGAGAGGGAGATTTGATGACCGAAAAAAAAGTCATTTCCACTGCATGAAGATCTGGCAAAAGCTGCTTCCTGAGGCATCCTTATTAGGCAATTGTGGTTTTCCCTGTTTTGCTCTAGATACACCCGGACTTAGGAGTATTTAGGGCAAGTAGTCAAGGCTACAGTAGTATCTCACTTGCTGCTCAGTGATGTGTAATTTCTGTCCAGGTTACAACAATTTCTGCTTCTGAAACCCCTAAGAGGCATGGCTGCCACTTTTTGCATGTTTTGAAAGAGGGTGAGCTTGGAGAGCTCCGCTTTGCTTTAAAAGATTTAAAGACTTGATCTGAAATTTGAGAAAAAGAGGCTCGGGGGAGACCTTCTTGCTCTCCACAACTCTCTGAAAGGACATTATAACCAGGGGAGTTCCGTCTCTTCTCCTGTGTACCGAGCAATAGGACAAGAGGAAACATCTTCAAGTCGCACCAGGGAAGGTTTAGGTCGGACATTAGGAACAATTTCTTCCCCAAAAGGCTTGTCCAGGCCTGGCCCAAGCTGCCCAGGGCGGGGATGGAGTCCCTATCCCTGGAGGGATTTAAAAGCCGTGGAGATGTGGTGCTGAGGGACACGCGTTAGAGGTGCCCTGGCAGGGATGGGCCAATAGTTGGACCTGCTGATCTTCCAACCAAAGCCATTCTGTGATTCTAAGAGCTCTTGCCTGTTTTTACAGTCGTTGGGAGCAGAGTTTTCCTTGCTGCCAGCTGAAAGGAAACAACTTGGCAGAGGCTGAGAGTAGAAGGCTTTGTTGAAGGAGCTGTCAAGACTAAACATTGGCTCCTTTCTCCAGTTTTTACACCGTTGGATTATCAGGTGCTTTTCAAACATGGTCCATTCTTTATTATCCTTTTGATTGAATCATCTTTCCCACAGCGTTTTCCCGTGATTAAGATGGTTGTATGTGCCTGTCTTCTCTTCTAAAGCTCTTAAAAGTAGCGCCTGTCCGTATCCCTCATAGCTGCCTGCACGTTGTTCTCTGCTTCTTGAGCTTTGTCTGCTTAACGTTTCTGTCAATTTGTGCCGTTAATATTATAGCTGAAGTTTCGTGTGAGATCGGATGATTTATAAAAAGGCGAATAAACCCCCTCTCGTTTCTTGAAAATAAATCTCGTGAAACCGCGTCTAACCTTCATAGTGAGCAAAAGTGCTTCTGGAGAGGTGTGTTCTGTGCAATGAAGCTGTTAAGAGGCAGAGGGTTATTTCTCTCTTGGCTCCAGGGCATTAAAACTCGGCCCCTGATCTTGATACCGTCAAGAGATGACCTGGTGGGTCAGGAGCTGGCACATAATTTCAAGCCCACGGTGTGATGACGTTGCTCTGGGTTTAATACAAACTTGGTTTGCCAAGGGACTCAACTGGTGCGCTTGGATGGACCCTGAGGGTGGGCATCAGGCCAGCATCTAGTGACAATCCCTGAAGTGCTGCTATTTAACGTAGAAACCAAGGAAAGCAGATTTAGACCATCTCCAAAGGAGAAGAAAACAGACCCTGGTTCAGCTCTCGCCGCGCTGTTAACGCTGCAGACGGTCTGCGGAGTGGTTTTGGCAGAGTGAGGTTTGGCGCTGGTGCAGCATCACCTGGTAGCACCCTTCCTCGATTAAAGGCTGGCACGGCCCGTCGGCGCTGGCGGCCGACTTAGATCCTGCCCTCGAAGTTCCTAAGGTAGGACGCGTGGCGGAGAACGAGGCTGTAGGAGAACCGCGCTGCTTTGTCAGCAGATTCGGGTGAAGTTCAGCCGCAGAAGCTTTTCTGAGTCAGAGGAGGTGGGGAAATGCAAAATGGGTTGAGAAAGGATGATCGTGTTCAGCTCATGAAGGAGCAGGGTGGTTGGACTAGATGACCTTTGGAGGTCCCTTCCAACCTCGGTCATTCTGTGAGTGTACGCGACTGAACTTTGGGTGATGTTCAGCTGCGGAAGCTTTTCCAAGGCAGAGGAGGTGGGAAAACGCAAAACTTTGCATGGGTTAAGAAAGGATGTTCATGTTCTGCTCATTAAGGAGCCGGGGTTTGGATTAGATGACCTTTGCAGGTCCCTTTCAACCTCAATCGTTCTCTGATTCTATAAGAAAGGAAGTTGTTCTGCTCACTGAGGAGCATCGTTTGAGAAAGGATGTTCTTCTGCACAACAAGGAGTGTATCAAGTAGTTGAAGAAGAGAAGTGTTTATAAGATCTGGTGATTCAGAGGGATTGGACTAGATGACCTTTGGAGGTCCCTTCCAACCTGGGTCATTCTAGGAGTCTACGAGAAAGAAAGTTCTGCTGACTGAGGAGCATCAGTTGAGAAAGGATGATGTTCTTCTGCTCGCCGAGGAGTATGTCAAGTAGTTACAGGGAAGTCTTTATGAAATTTGATGTCTCTAAATGGGTTAAAAGGACTTTATGCCTTTACTTGTAGCCCAAGAACAAGTCAGTAACAAATCCCTTCGACTCCTTTTCCAGGCTTCAGGAAGTTTCTAGTAATTCTCCTCCGCAAAGTAGACGGAGTGGCTTGATGAACTGGTCCCTTTGCCATCTCCAGAAGGGTTTTGGTCCTTTAGGAAGGCAGGACAATAGCCAAGGTGGGCTACTGGTCTGACATACATTAATTTGAGTGTGTTGCCAGCAATGTGTTGTGTCACTTGTTGAAAAGAGGTTTGAAAAGGGGTTGACCTGGGACCCAAATTAGGGTGATGATTAGAGCCACTTGAGACTTGGAGTTCACCAAGAGGAAGAAATGATGATTCTCTCAATCATTTTCTTCCTTCTTTAATCCTGTTCAGGTCTTGAAGGTAGGTGTTGATGTTTTATAAGCGGCTTCGTGTTAAAATAAAAATGAAAAAAATCTTTAATGCTGAGTAACTTCTGAATTTGGGGATAGATTTTGTCCTTCTGGATTTTCTAAGGGCGTGTGGTGATAGGACAAGGGGCAATGGTTGGAAACCAGAGCAGGAGAGATTTAGATGAGACATAAGAAAGAAATTCTTTACTCTGAGGGTGGTGAGACACTGAAACGGGTTGCCCAGGGAAGCTGTGGATGCTCCATCACTGGATGTGTTCCAGACCAGGTTGGAGGAGGCTCTGAGCAACCTGCTCTAGTGGGAGGTGTCCCTGCCCATGGCAGGGGGGTTGGAACTGGATGATCTTTCAGGTCCCTTCCAACTGAAGCCGTTCTGTGATTCTATGATTAATGCGCCAAGAAAATGCATCGATGACGTTGAAAAGTCTTCCCAAATCACCTCATCCCCCATATCATTTAGTTAGAGTGTTGAGGGTGGTGCTAATAAGAGGAGGTTACAAGCCCAAATCACCAACTAATTGTCCAAATTCTGCTTTTACTCTTGTAATTACTTGTGGGGGCTGGGGTGGGGGTTGAGCTACATTTCTCCCCGGGAGAGAAACCCAAAACAAGGCGGCTCTGTGCTCCTGAGAACAGGAATGTGCTCGTTGAAAGCTTCATAAAACATCAGGGATCACGGGAATGTTGTAACTTCAGGTTGTTGGGTTTGGTTTTGTTTTTATTTGAAAAATGAATACGGTGAATGCGTTTTGCAGCTGCTGCAAGAGGGAAGCAAACATTTGTAGGTTTGTAGGAAATCTGTGTCACGCTTCTAAAGTTTATAGCTGTGGGTAGGAGGAGAAGTGTCATCTTATCTCCAGGAACGAAAACAACCTGATTGTATCACATAGAATCAACCTCCAAAATTCCTTCCCGCGCGGAGAAACCCAGTCAGACAAAATTGCCCGGTTCTGAAGGAGGACTCGGAAAGCTTTGTGACCACTGGCGTTTGTGTCAAGCCGGGGTTTATTTACAGGCCGCTGTGAAGGGGCTTAACTAATCTCTCGCAGCCATAGCCACTTTGTCATCTCTTGGAGAGAAAACCCATCAAGTCCTTGAGTTCTGAGTGGAGACAGCGAGGTTTTTCTCTTTGAGGCATCGCGTTACGACCTCAGCTGGAGGCCCAGCGTTGGTCAGGATGCAAGAAAGCAGGATGCAGGAGGTCGAAGCAGAACGTGGCTACAAGGGTGGAGGTTAGAAACGGTGTCCAGGGATGTAGAGTTTGTGTTGGGAAGGCCAGAGCTCACCCAGAGGTGATGCTTTCAAATGGCAAAAGTGGCAAGATGTCTTTAGAAGACGTGTAGATGTGGCGCTCGAGGACGCGGTTTAGCGGTGGAGTTGGCAGCGTTAGCTTTGCGTGTGGGCTCGGTGGTCTTTTCCATCCTAGATGATTCTATGATCAACTTCACTCTTGTGTTGTGGCCTGTTGCTGAAGGACACACATTGTTTAGCACCCGTGGACACAGCTAAGGCTGAGGTCACCTCGGTGCTGCCTTTGCTTTGGTCTTCACCGGCAAGGTCTCCCAGTAGGCCCTCAATAGTGGGAGAAAGGCAAATATCACACCCATCTTCTTCACCCATCTAAGACCACGAGGACGAACCAAGGAGCTATAGCCCAGTCAGCTCTACTTCAGTCCAAGGGGAGATGGTGGAGCGTGTCCTCCTGGAACAGATTTCTGGGCACGTGCAGGAAAACAAAGAGTTTGGGAACAGTCAGCGTGGACTTACCAAGGGTAAATCATGTCTGACCAACCCGATTGTCTTGTAGGTTAAAATGGCTGGATTTGTGGCTGATGGGAGAACGGTGGATGTCGTTTACCTCGACTGTAGGTTTCAACACTGTCTGCCCCAGTATCCCCATATCCAAGCTGGGATGTTGTGGTGATGGTGAGTGGGTAACTAAGTGGTAGAAAATTGGTTGGATGATCTGGCTCTGGGGCTCATACTCTGCCTGAAGGACCGTGTGTGTACAAGCGGAGCACCACAGGGTCTGTCTTGGAACCATCTCTATCAACCTGATGGAGAATACTCATCAAATCTGGAGATGACACAGCAATGCTGGGAGGGCTGGAAGCCTCTGCTGGGAGGCCAGGCTGTGAGAGTTGGGCTTGTTCAGCCTGGAGAAGAGAAGGCTCTGCAGACACCTTTGGGGGCCTTTCAGGACTTCCAGGGGCCTGTCAGAGAGATGGGGACAGACTTTGGAGTAGGGCCTGTTGGGGCAGGACAAGGGGGGATGGTTGGAAACTGAAAGAGGGAGAATTAGACTGGAGAGAAGGGAGAAACTGTTGATGCTGAGGATGATGAGACCCTGTCCCAGGTTGGCCAGAGAGTTGGGTCGCTGCCTCATCCCTGGAGACCTTCTAGGTGAGGTTGTCTGGGGCTCTGAACAACCTGCTCTAGTTGCAGATGTCCCTGCTGAGTTCAGGGAGGTTGAACTAGATGACCTTTAAATTTCCCTTCCCAACCCAAACCATTCTACAATTCTGTGTACGCTGGAGGACAGGGCTGCTGTTCAGAAATCCTGGACGGGCTCAGGGAGTGGGCCAACAGGAAGCTCATGAAACTTGGACAGGAGAAATGCAAAGTCCTGCGCTTGGGATGGAGAAACCTTTACAAGAGTCCAGGCCGGGGAGGAGCTGGCTGAGGAGCCTCTTACTGCAAAGGACTGGGAGGTGATGCCCTTGGTGGTTGGCAGCAAGTGAAGCCACCAGCATCTCGGGCTTGTTAAAGAGGAGCACAACCTGCAGAGAAAGGGAAGTGACCTTGACCCCCTTTGCTCCTCATACACAAAATCTGGCGTGCAGAGAAGAACATCTTGAACAAACTGGAGTGAGTTCCTCAGCAGGAAACCAGCGTGGGGTTTCTTTTCGGAGACAAAAAACATTTACCTGTAACATGTACGTGTTTTCCCAAAGTTCTTAGGTGCCATGACAAAAAAATGAGCTAGATGAGCTGCACCAGTCTGTCTGCCCCGTATCCCGTGTGCAGGTTGCAAAGCCAGACTCAGAACTAACCGTTCCCAGAATTATCCGCGGGTTTTTCACTGCCGAGTCACGGCCGAGAACACGAAGCATGTGTTCTCCCCAGGCAGAGCTGGCTCTGTTGGCAAAGCTGTTACAAAACATCCAACGAAACTACGAAGTGGGTTGAACTTCCCCAGGTTTTACATTTGGAGGAGAATCAGTTGAGATTTTTTTTTTGTTTTTTTATTTTTTTTCCCCCTTCTCTACCAGCAGCAGATTGCATCGAATCCGAATTAGGCGGCTCCCATCTGCTTTCATCCAGGCTTGGAGAACACGGGCCAACCTTCCACGGCAGGAGTAAGGGAGAGGGTGGAGAGCGTTTACAAGTCTGTGTTTATGAGATTTGGGATTGATGTGCTGGTTTCCTAGTTTGAGTCAGAGGCGAGTTGCGTCGGGCTCGGACTGAACTGTTGAGCGCCGCCCGCTTTCGGCACCGCCGTCTGTTTTGAAAGATGAGCTTCGAAAATCTTTCTCTCCCAAAATACGACGAACCCACCCAGTCCAGTTTGATAATATAATCCTGGCACTTGTATTTTGACATTTTTCTGCTCTCAGTCCGCTATAGCAAACTCAGATGATATATTCTAAAGTCTCAGTGGTTAAGTAGAATCCCTCAAAATTTTTGGATGAGAAGAAGAATTATGTTTTTACAGAGCACAGGACTGGGTCTAGTGTAGGCTGGAGAGTTGGGACAGAGAGGAACGTAATGAAGTTGTCAGCAAGGGCAAGGGTAGGGTCCTGCACCTGGGGAGGAATAACCCCCTGNCCTGCTCTGGGTGACCCTGCTGGAGCAGGGGGGTGGCACCAGATGATCTCCAGAGGTCCCTTCCAACCCCTACCACGTTGTGATTCTCTGGATAACTGTATTTTCTGGAGTAGGATGTCCTGACTCAGACAGACGAGAGACATCGTGGAGTCGATAAATCAGAGGGTAACTTGAACTCGCTGCACTGCTGTTGGCGTGGGTCGTGTTTGAGCCGCATGGGCACGTTTTCTACTTTTAGTCTTAGGTGTTTGAAAAAAAATAAAATAAGAAAAAGGAGAAAGTGCTGTAGAGCTGCTCTTGAGGTCAGCCAAGCGTTGGAGTGAGCACCGGTGGGAAGACATCAGGACAAGGTGCTTGTGGCAGGCGTCTCTTCTGCCCCGCTCTCCTCCATCCCTGGCAGCTCGTCGTTGTAAGGTCACCTCCTGTTGGGGCCGTTGGAGGATGAGACGTTGCTACAAGCCGTGAGTTGTCCGGGGGTGACCCTCCTCAGTGCAAATGACCAGAGAGATCACTCCAATCTGCAGAGGCCTTTGTGAAACCAAAGGAATCATGTGGTGGAAACCAAGCGGTGTGACCCGCCGTGAAGAAAAATGCGGCGATAAGGAGCCGGGTTCCTCAAACGTGACGCCGGGAATGATTATTCTGCTTGATTCGGCAAATTTAGCTGGTTTTTCCTGCTTTCACATGGAGGGGCTTGGATTAAGCTTTTCTTGGCTGTGTAGGTGGATCAGGAGAGCTTGAGAGCAGCAGGTGGACCAGGAGAAGAGGTTTTGGTGTCGATGAAGATACAAACCCAGTAAAAGAAATTTTTGGACCGTTCCTCGATTGACATTTCCATGCCTAATTTGTACCGCATGACGCGGCCGTTCCCAAGAGCTGTTCCAAGGTGGGAGGTGAAGGCACAAGACCCCAAACCGCCTGGCCTCCACGTTTCCTTTAGTTCTTAACTGGGAATCTTCAGCCGGATCATCGCTTCCACTACAGCTCACGGACACTGCTGTCAGAGGAGGCGCAGGTGGAATTTATTCCCACATTTCCACTACCGGGGCAGTTGGAAGTGGGAAGTGAGAATCAGAGGCTGGGTTTTTGGGTGGTTTCTTCGTGTTCTGATGAAGGATGCTCAGCTGGATGCAGAAGCCTTTAACCAAACCCTGGAGCATCTCTTCATGCCTCCGATTCACCGCAGCGCCTGGGAGACCTGTCGGGAGTGAGTGAACGGAGGAGAAAGAAGAACAAAGCTCCTTATGTCTCAGAGCTGCTTTCTTCTTTTTTTCCTATATTTTTTGTTTTTTTTTTTTCCATTTTGATAACGATAGTTTCATTTTTAACGATTTAGCCTCTTTTGTCACGCGTGACGTCATCCCGCTTTCGTGCGCCGGTTATCGACGGGGCGGCTGGGGCGGGGAGGAGGGGGTTCCTGCTCCAGCCTTTTGCTGGGAGGCGCCCTCGGATTTCCTCGGGTGACCTTCTGGCACGGGAGAGGGTTGATAAATCTTCGCTGCCAAGCGCGGAGGCCTCGCCGCTCATCATTTGCGACGACGAAAGCAGCGGCGATTAGGGCGGGAGCGACTTTGTAACCCCAGCTGGAGGAATTTTTTTCAGGGAAGGTGGTTTTGGCGGGAGGTGTTGGTGAAGAGCGTTTCGGTTTTTTTTGCCAGGTTCCTGAAAAGCTCTTTTTTAAAAAATAAATTACTTATCTTTGGAGGCCTGTAAGAAATACCCACGGAATTGCCTCTTGTCAGCTTATGATGTGCCTTCATCACTCCGGAGAAAGATGGGATAGCGATGCTGAGTTGGTCCCTGGAGAAAGCTGAGGAGACATTGGGAACGGCTCCGGAGTTACGACTGCGGCCGGTCTGCCTTAAAACGGAGCTTACGTTTCCTCCGTTGTACAAATATCTCTGATATTTCCTCCTTTGTATGAATATCTTGCTGATATTTCCTCCTTTGTACGAATATCTTGCTGATATTTCCTCCTTTGTACGAATATCTCGCTGTTGTGATCGCCAAAGCGCCGCTGCTCGTTAGTCACGCACGGAATTACTGTTCTGTAATGGCACGAGGAATTCAGCTCGGTCAGGCCGGAGTCAAAAACAATTCCGTTTGGAAATGTTATGAGTTCTTGCTTCTCGAAACTCTTCCCACTGAAATTGGCTTTCCAGTCCTGAAACTCCAAGACATCTAAATATTAGTTGTCTTATATTGGGCTGCATCAAAAAATACGTGGCCAGCAGGTCAAGGGAAGTGATTCTGCCCCTCTGCTCCGCTCTTGTGAGACTCCACCTGGAGCACCGTGTCCAGATCTGGAGCCTCCAACACAGGAAGGACGTGGATCTGTTGGAGAAGGTCCAGAGGAGGCCACGAGGATGATCAGAGGGCTGGAACGACTCTGCTGTGAGGACAGGCTGAGGGAGTTGGGCCTGTTCAGGCCAGGAGAAGAGAAGGCTCCAGGGAGACCTTACAGCAGCCTCCCAGTGTCTTTATGGATCTACAGGAAAGCTGGGGAGGGATTTTTTATAAGGACTTGTGGGGATAGGACAAGGGACAATGGCTTTAAACTAGAGCAGGGGACATTTAGATGAGACATTAGGAAGATCTTCACTCTGAGGGTGGTGAGACACTGGAACGGATTGTCCAGAGAAGCTGTGGACTCCTCACCCCTGGAAGTGTTGAAGCCCAGGCTGGATGAGGCTCTGAGCAATCTGCTCTAGTGGGAGATGTCCCTGCCCATGGCAGGGGGGTTGGAACAAGATAATTTTTAAGGTCCCTTCCAACTCAAGCCGTTCTATGATTACTCTGACTTTGCTAAGAGGAACAGTCTCTGTGGTGTTGGTGGCACCGAGATGATAAAGCTGGGCTCCTGAAATGGCCGTTTTGCAAACATTTTCTGAGAGAAGCATCTAAAAGTAACCGGGTCTTCCAATGTTGTAACTCTGCCCTATTTCTGAAGCCAGTTTCTTCGTTTCCTCAAGGTTTTATAACTCTCAACTCTCTACTTGTTGAATCTTGCTCAATGCGCCCCGGTGCTGGAGAATAAAAAAGAGTAGACGATGATTTCTTGGTGTAATCTTCCATTTGAAAAAAAAATAAATTTCAAAAACTAATGGTAACACAGGAGTTTTGAAATTGCTCATCTGAGCCTCGCTGAGGGTAGTGGTTTATCAGATTATAAATGAGCTTTCGTTACCTGGTGGTGCATAAAACGTTGCTCCGTGAAACACGCAACGAGAAAACGAAAGTCACGGAACTATCGCTGGAGCGCTGCCGGGGGGTGGATTAAAATTAAATAAATCCTTGATGTGTTGTGGACGGCACATGCCCGCCTACCTCCCCTCCTTTGGAGCAGGAAGGCAGGACGGGCTTTCGTGTCCCCTCTCCCGCTGGCACTTGGCAGCCCTGTTGCGGATTTGCAGCCTTACCTTGGGCTGGTCGAACGTTTTCTCTCTGACCGCGCCGTCCGCTGGACTTCTGCTGATTGCGTCCCGTTCCCGTGATACCTGCTGGTGTTGGTACAGGGGAGGATCTGCCAGCATCTCCAGAGGGTTAGAGCTAAGCTGTGAGCAACGAGAGGTGTGTCTCTCAGCTCCCGCAGCCTCTCTGGGTTGGGCTCGGAGCTGGTGGAGGCGACTGAAGCTGGTTTAGAAATTCATCAAATTGTTTTGGTTGGAAGAGACCTTTTAAAGTATCGAGTGCAACCGTTAACCCATCCCTGCCAGGGCACCACTAAACCATGTCCCTCAGCACCACATCTCCATGGCCTGGAAACCCCTCCAGGGATGGGGACTCCAGCCCTGCCCTGGGCAGCCTGGGACAGGGCTTGACAGCCCTTTTAGAGAAGAAATTGTTCCTCAGCTCCAACCTAAAACTCCCCTGGGGCAACTTGAAGCTGTTTCCTCTTGTCCTATCACTTGTTCCTTGGGAGAAGACCCCGACCTGCTTTGGCTCCAAGCTCCTCTCAGGGAGTTGTGGAGAGCCAGAAAGTCTCCCCTGAGCCTCCTTTCCTCCAGGCTGAACAAGCCCAGCTCCCTCAGCCGCTCCTCCCCACACTCCTGCTCTAGACCCTTCCCCAGCTCCGTTGCCCTTCTCTGGACACGCTCCAGTCCCACAAGGGGCCCCAAAACTAAACCCAGCATTGAATGTTCAGCCTCCCCAGTGCCCCGTCCAGGGGGATGGTCCCTAGTGCAGGGACCATCCCTAGGGACCCTAGGGACAACGTGTGCTGGCCACACCATTTCTGAGGTGTAGCGCTGTGCCCTGTAATCACAGCTCTGTCCAATTCTTCCTTCTCCCTAGATGGCAGCAGGTCAAAGCAGGCTTTCGACAGCTCCTGCTGTCCCCCCACGAAGCAACGGGAGACCCTTCCTCTTGCTCTGTTGGCCGTGCAGCAGGAGGGTGCACTGCAACCATCTGTCCGCCAGCAAAGCCGTGCTTTGCCATCCCGTGACCTGACAACTCTTGGGTTTACCCAGGGGCACCCCTCTTTTAGTTCGTGGGGCTTTTTTTTCACATTTTAGTTTCCGTGGCGAAGTGAAGCTGAACTGGAGTTTGCCTCCGAGGCGAGCTGGTTCCCGTTCTCCTTCCAGTGCACTACTCAACGGGCTTTAAAAACTGCTGACAGTCGGTTTAAGAGCTGATTTTCAGGTCGGCCCTTTTGTAACTGCGCAGCAGGAGGAAGATATTGTTAGAAACCAAAGGGACGGAAGGGTTGCCGTTGCTGGAGGCGGGAGGAGAGGGTGCTTCGCTGCTGGAGAAGAATACTTTTGTTTGAAAGTGCTTTTCCTGCTAAGGCACTCAAGATTTAGCTTGGGCAGCTCTCTGGCCGTCGGGCCGAGAGGTGTTATCGGCAGCATCGCAGCAAAACAGCTTTGAAACAAGGGCTGGAATCCGGGAGCCACTTGTTTAAATGGTCTCCGAGACACCAAAGAGGCTGGAGGAGAAAATTAATTTCAGAGCTTTTGGCCAGCGATTTGGAGAATATCGAAGGGGGACTGTAGAGGAGACCGTTCCCCTCTGCAACATGTGGCTACCGTGATTTCTTTTTCCTCCAGGCGTAAAAGCAGGAGGCGTGTGACCACCCGTTCCTTAGGTGAGCGCGTTGCAAACGCTCTGCCGCCGTAGCGAGCGCTAAAATAGCGCGAAGCCCATTCGACGTCAGGCGTCGCTTCGAGTCTTTGTCTTGGAGCACGCTGGAGAAGCCGTAGGTTCTCTTCTTCTCCCTTGAGGGGGTGGAGGGGGGCTCCGTGCTCCGCGTCGCTCCAGGCAAGTCCGGGAGAAGCGGCAATTAACGGAACAGGAGGACGAGCGCTTCTCGCTTTGAAGCCCCGTCCTCGCGAGGTCGCGTCAGGCCAAAGCTGCTGGCGGGTATAAGCACGACAAGGACGGCTTTTTAGAAGCGGACGTGGCAAAAAACAAGCAAGAACATTTTAATCTGTCTTTCCATCTGGAAGGAAATGGGAGGAGGGCCCTTGCTGTCCGAGGACTGAGGCGGGTTTTGAGTTTGATCTCGGCAACCACCAAAATGGGAAAGAGCTTCTGGCACCTGCGGGTCAAACCCACGTACTCCTGATCCTGATCCTGCGCTGTGCGTGTGTTCATAGGTCATAGATCGCAGGATGGCTTGAGTTGGAAGGCACCTTCAAGATCATCGAGTTCCAACCCCCCTGCCACGGGCAGGGACACTTCCCACTAGAGCAAGTTGCTCAGAGCCTCATCCAGCCTGAGCTTCAACACTTCCACAGATGAGGCTCCACAGCTTCTCTGGGCAATCTCTTCCAGTGTCTCACCACCCCCAGAATAAAGAACTTCTTCCTAATGTCTCATCTAAATGTCCCCTGCTCTAGTTTAAAGCCATTGTCCCTCATCCTGTCACCACATGTTCTTATAAAAAGTCCCTCTCCAGCTTTCCTGTAACCCCCTCCAGATACTGGAGGCCACTATAAGGTCTCCCTGGAGCCTTCTCTTCTCCAGGCTGGACAGACCCAAATCCCGCAGCTTGTCCTCATGGGAGAGGTGCTCCAGCTCTCGGATCGTCTTTGTGGCCTCCTCTGGAGGAGGTGTTGTGATGGGGTCTTTCACCGTACCCCGTACAAAACTTAGTTGAATATTCTGAGACCCTGGACCATTTCCATCGCTTGGCACATCACAACATTTCAGCTTTTCTTGGGTTTTCCTGTGCAGTCGGAGAGTTGAAATCTGCTGTGAATACATTAACATACATTGAATTATAGAACAGATATTTAACATTTTTCCTCAAGGACCCTGAAGTGCTTTACAGGCGCTTTCATGTGTCGCTACACAAATGCAGCCGCTTTTGCTTCACGCTTAGATTTAATTCAGGATAGAGGGAGGGAGGGAGTTTGCCCAGGGACATCAGGTAAACCTCTAGATGCCCTCAAATCGATTGCTACGGACAGGTCCTGGTGAGCTCAGGGTCTGGGACAGCTGTCAGTAAAAGATCCAGATTGATGGGTGAAGGAGAATGTTGAGACTTGACTGTTACATCCTTCTGCAGAAAGGGGTGGATGCTTCGTTACATCATGAGGTTTCTTTAGAGGAGGACAGATCCTGAGAATGAGCAGAGAATTTTGTTGCATAAACCCAGGGAGAGATGGCGACAACTGCACTCAATTCCCTCTGTCCCGTCCTCCTCAAAAGAAGGTATCTCAAAACTGTGGCTGAGCTTGTACTGCTGGTGACAGAGGATGGGCTCGGGCTTGAGGGGTAACATCTCGCAAGGTTTGCTGTGTCCGTGGTCCAGCTACATCATCAGGATTTGGAGGCGCAAGACCGAGTCCGTGTCTCTTTTCGAACCGGCTGGATGCCTCCGCCGCTCTACTGCTGTGAATTCGCATCCTCTTTTTCTCCTGAAATGAAAAACCCTCCCCGTATTCAGGGTGAAAACTGATAAAATATTCATCTATTCTTAGACTCATTAAGGCAGCGTAATTGGATGTAGGCGCTTCCTCCACTCTAGCAGGGCTGTCTCGCTCCCGAGCCAAGATTCATTTCCGTGGGCAAGAGGATGCTCTGCGCTCTCTCCTCGCGGGTGACGGCTGCGGGAGTCGTGGAGCCAGAGAAACACAGAATCGTCCGGGTTGCAAAAGACCTTTCAGATTGTCCAGTCCAACCGTTGCCCCATCCCTTCCAGGGCACCACTAAACCACGTCCCTCAGCACCACATCTCCACGGATTTTCAATCCTTCCAGGGATCATGGGGACTCCAGCCCTGCCCTGGGCAGCCTGGGCCAGGCCTGGACAACCCTGGAGGGGGAGAAATTGTTCCTAATGTCCAACCTAAACCTCCCCTGGGGCAACTTGAGGCCGGTTCCTCTTGTCCTGTTGCTTGTTCCTTGGGAGAAGAGCCCGACTCCCTGTGGCTCCAGCCTCCTGTCAGGGAGTTGTGGAGAGCCAGAAGGTCTCCCCTGAGCCTCCTTTGCTCCTGGCTGAACAAGCCCAGCTCCGTCAGCTGCTCCTCACCAGCCTTGTGCTCTAGACCCTTCCCCAGCAAAGTTGTCCTTCTTGGAGTCCCTTGTAGCTCATCTCTCAGGGAAAGCAGCAAAATGTCACACCACCTTCCTCGCTTACAGGTCTTCCCAGGGATGGCTTTGCTCCCTGATCCTCCTTTTGCTCCAGCCCTGGGCAGAAATTTCTAACCAAGGCCAGAATCGCCCTCTCACACATCTTTCGTTTCCCAAACTGGTGTTCGGTGGTTTCCTCATCCTGTGGTGTTTTTTTTTTTTTCCTGTTTCTAACAAAGCTCCATCCATTTGAAGGCTCCTGCTCCAGCTTCTCCTTTCTTTATGATGTATTTGGGCACTTTTTTCATTTTGTAGTTGAAACAATCTCCAGCCCTTGCTAGGATCAGGATCTCTTGGGGCGCTTTCAAATGCACAGCGAGGCAGATTGTATCCTAAACAGACCTAACTTGGAACTTCCACTCAGTGGAAGGCCTTCAAATGCAAAAGCTGCTCCCAGTGTCTATATTAGATGTTAAATAACGTGCGTTACCAGGCTGGAAAGGGTAAAACATCATTTTTAGTGCCCCTGGAGCAGTTGGAGTTGCTCTCTTGAGTCTACAGCCATCAGGAGGGTGGCAACATCTGGAACGACTGCAGCGTGGGGCACGCGCACGACTGCGCTGGGCCTTGGCGTCGGGCTCTGCTCCCAAGGAACAAGCGACAGGACAAGAGGAAATGGCCTCAAGTTGCACCAAGGGAGGTTGAGGTTGAAGCTGAGGAACAATTTCTTCCCCACAGGGGTTGTCCAGGCCTGGTCCAGGCTGCCCAGGGCAGGGCTGGAGTCCCCATGAGCCCTGGAGGGGTTTCCGAGCCGTGGAGACGTGGTGCTGAGGGACAGGGGTTAGTGGTGCCCTGGCAGGGATGGGGCAACAGTTGGATTTGATGATCTTCAAGGTCTTTTCTAATTCATTCCATGAGTCATAGGTTCTGTGAATCACACAACACCAGGTTGTAAAGGACCTCAAGGATCATCTGATCCGGCTTTTCTTGGGAAAGGCATGTTCAGTGGTAGAGTGAACTCCTGGCTGCCATTAAAGGTGGGTGAACCTTAGAGAGAATCTGAGATGGAAGGGCAAGAGGAGAAGTTTGTGATAGCCCAGTTGGTTTGAGATAAGCCTTGAGTTTTATCTAGTAAGTGATACCAGTTCTCCTGCAGCCCACAAGCTACAGATGGCCCAGTGACGGAGGTGTCGAGGAAGGAGGACCCTCTGGAGGAGCCATCAGGAAAACAATCCACTCCTTTTCAGAGTTTGTCAAATTGCACTTATTTTACAGGTTACTCGATTTAACGAAAGCCGCCAGTGAGCAATTCCAGTTTTATTCACACCTCCCAAATTTTGTAAACCTCGTTACTACAAAACCAGAAAGTTGCTGGAAAGGTTTCTTATCCAAGTCATGGCGTGGGAATTAAATGAAAATTTAAGGTTAATCTCATTTCATTTGGGCTCATCGTAGAATCATAGAATGGTTTGGATTGGAAGGGACCTCTGAAGATCATCTAGTCAGGGACATCCTCAACTAGAGCAGGTTGCTCAGAGCCTTGTTGAGCCTCACCTTGAGTATCTCCAGGGATGAGGCCTCAACTGCCTCCCTGGGCAACCTGTTCCAGTGCTTCATGTCGAAGTGTTGGTCTTGCACGCAGTGGGCCAGCTCCTGATGAGTGGTGCTGATTTAACAGAGGAGAAATGTCCCTTGTCTGGGACACGGTGGCTTTTGAGACAGGTCTATGGCTCGTGATTCTTCTCGAGCATTTTTTTGGGGGACAGTTTGGGTGCTTTTACGTCACCAGTTGCTTGAAGGCATCGACCAGCATTGTAATGATTGTTTTCCAGTTACAGCACCTGAAGGAAGCGTTGCTTTGAGGCTGGAATTTGAGGGTGTGGGGGGGAGACAGATGGGAGAAAGGCTGCAGATAACCAGAGGTCAACCGGTTAAGCCTTATTTTTTTTTTAATAGCCTTGTTGGGGTTAGAGAGTGCTCTCTTAAAGCGTCTTTACGGTCTAATCTGCGCAGATGAGCGTTAAGAGAGCCTTTGAAGGAATTAGTGAAATTCATTTGAGACCACTTTACATTCCGGAGCTGCCGAAGAACCCGGCGCGGTCTGAACGGCTGAAGGATCCTCTCCTGCTCACCCAACGATCTCGACCCTCGCAAGCGCGTTCCAAAACCGCTTCTCCACCTGCCAGACCCCATCAGCCGCTTCTCCGTGACCTGACAAAGAGGAGTTCTCGTGAAATGTGCTCCTCCTTTTGGAATGGGAGAGTTAAATAATCCACCAGCACCGTGCCTGGGGTGCAGGATGAGAATTCAGTCCTGTGGGGGCTCAACAAAACTGTCCAGTGCATCTGGATTTGAAGCTGGAGCTACTTGAGCACGTGGTGAAGTGTTCTGCTCATGCCTTAGGTCCTCAGCGGGGCAAGGGAGGTGAATTTTGATATTTTGATTTAAAGACAAACCTCTTGGTTTGTTGTTTGGTTTTTTTTGAGCAAAGAAGTAGCACAGGAGGAAATTTTGGGTACTTGGAAGATGTTGTCCTGGCTGTCAGAGCAGCTGCTGGATGGAGTGGTTGTGCTGTGTAGTTGTGCTGGGTGGTAGCTCCTCTTCATCTCAGGCAGAAGTGGATCACTTCTTCTCTAGAACAGTGATATGCAATTGCTGAAACTCCTCATTTTTTGAAGGAAGATTCCACGCGTCACAGTCTTGGGTGGACAAATATGGTGTCTGGGTCGGATGGACAAAGTTAGCTGGGTAGTGATGGCTTTGCTCATGGTAAGTTGCTCGGTCTGGAGAAGAGGAGGCTGCGAGGAGACCTTCCAGTGGCCTTCCAGAATCTGAAGGGGGCCTACAAGAAAGCTGGGGAGGGACTTTGTAGGATGTCTGGTAGTGATAGGACAAGAGGGAATGGATCCAAACTAGAGGAGGGCAGATTTAGATTGGACGTTAGGAAGAAGTTCTTCCCCATGAGGGTGGTGAGACCCTGGAACAGGTTGCCCAGAGGTGGTGGAAGCCCTGGAAGTTTTTAAGGCCAGGCTGGATGAGGCTCTGAGCAACCTGATCTAGTGGGAGTGTCCGTGCCCGTGGCAGGGGGGTTGGAACTGGATGATCTTCAAGGTCCTTTCAACCCTGATGATTCTATGATTCTAAGAATCTGTGTCAAAATGGGAAATGTTTGGAGCTGGAGAAAATAAAAAACCTCAGCCCAGGAGAGACAGGGAGCTGTTGGAGCGGGGCCAGAGGAGCCCCAGCAATGCTGGCAGGGCTGGAAGCCTCTGCTGGGAGGCCAGGCTGGGAGAGGTGGGCTTGTGCAGCCTGCAGAAGAGAAGGCTTCAAGGAGACCTTCTTGTGGCCTTTCAGGACTTCAAGGAGCCTGTCAGAAAGATGAGGACAGACTTTTTATCAGGGTCTGTTGGGAGAGGACAAGGCGGTGATGGTTTTCAACTAAAAGAGGGGAGATTTCGACTGGAGAGAAGGGAGAAATTGTTGGTGCTGAGGGTGGTGAGAGGCTGTCCCAGGTTGCCCTGAGAGTTGGTCGCTGCCCCATCGCTGGAACCGTTCCAGGTAGTGTTGGCCGGGTCTCTGAGCAACCTGCTCTAGTTGCAGATGTCCCTGTTCCGTGCATGGGGGATGGACTAGATGACCTTTAAGGTCCCTTCCAACCCAAAGCGTTTTGTAATTTGATGAAATCAGGCTTGAAAAGCAGCTCTTTGTTGGTGTCACTCACACAGCTAATGCTGGGATCGCGATCCTCTTAACGTCCCACTGACGTGGAGCGTGGTGTCCCAGCAGGGCAGCACTTCCAGTCTGTCTATCCAGGAATTACTGTGACATCTGTGACAAAGCTACAGAGATGCTCATTTACTCCTTACCTCTGCTGGGTAGGAGCTAATGGCAGATTCATAGGGGCTTGGTGGAGTATAGAATCAGAAAATCGTAGAATAATTAAGGTTGGAAAAGACCTCTAGGATCATCAAGTCCAACCTGCTACTCAATGGCTCCATGTTCACTAGGCTGTGCTCTGCCTGGCTCTCTGCAGAGAAGAAAATCTTCGGGTTTGGGGTCAGATATTTAGGTATCACCGCAGGCTTAGGAGGAGCATCTTCAGCAGGCGCTGGTGCTTGTTATGCAGTGGCCTCTGAGGTTGTGTCTTCTGTGTAAAGTGATGTGAGAGGGGGTTCTTTGCTGTCACACCCATCTTTTTTTGTGCTTCACCCACTGAATACCCATAAAACTTCGTGTTGTGGGTGCTGGGAGAGTGATTTTAACCTAGGTAAGCTGTCGTGATCCTGGTTGGGATGGCCCCGTGGACATCTCCTGAAGACACCACGGCGGTTCTGTTGCTGCAGATGTGTGGGAAGGATTTCACTTTGCTTTCCTTTGAAACTCTAAATGTGATACTGTCAGAGGTGCTTAGAATCAGGAGATGCAGCAAGAGAGGTTCAGATGAACAGAGCTACAGAGCAGCCATCCGAAGACTCAGGTTGAAGCTCCACGTTCGTTGTCATCTCTGAGTCTAGAGCAAATCTGATGGTCCTGGTGTGGGTTTTTTTCTACCGTAGCTACTGAGCCATCTATCTCCCTATGTGAGTAAAGCAGTCTGGGCATCAGTTCATTAACAGTTGTGTCTATTTTAACTTCCAAGAGCGTTCCTGCTGCTCAGCACTACTAGAAAGCTCCAGAAAGCAGGAGCAGAGGCTTGCTGCTCGACCTGAGGAGGGCTGACCAGGCTGTGTTCACCATCTCCACACTTTGTGCGCAGCTCAAGGTTTCTGGGCCGCTTCTGGCCCTTGTTGTTATCCCCTGCTGCCAGATTTCACATTCAGATCCGTACTGCGGTGGCTGATTTGGATCCAGTTGATGCCCCGTGTTAGAGATCAGAGCTGTTGGCAAGATTTGAGAACTTTTAGCCCCGTGTAGTGCAGGTTCTGCAGTGTCCGTGTGTTGCCCGGTAGCGGGAGCTGCATGTTGCTGTTCTACACCGTGTCCTGTGCTGCTGGGCTCGCATCAGGGGCGCAAACCAGAGCGGGAATGATGAGATCACAGAATTCCAGAATCATTTGGGTTGGAAAAGGCCTTTAAGATCATCAAGTCCAACGGTTCTCCCATCCCTGCCAGGGCACCCCTAACCCCTGTCCCTCAGCACCACATCTCCACAGCTCTGAAACCCCTCCAGGGATCAGGGGGACTCCAGCCCTGCCCTGGGCAGCCTGGGACAGGCCTGAACAACCCCTGTGGGGAAGAAATTGTTCCTCAGCTTCAACCTCAACCTCCCTTGGTGCAACTTGAGGCCATTTCCTCTTGTCCTGTCGCTTGTTCCTTGAGAGCAGAGCCCGACGCCCCCTGGCTCTGTTCTGTGGTGCCCTGGGATGGGAGGAGGGGCAGTGGGTACAAACTGGAATGTGGGAAGTTCCACCTCAATAGGAGGTGGAACTTTGCTATGAGGGTGACAGGGCCTGGAACAGGCTGCCCAGAGAGGTGGTGGAGTTGTCTCCTCTGGAGACTTTCTAAACCCACCTGGATCTATTCCTGTGTGGCCTGCCTGGGTGATCCTGCTCTAACAGGGATTTGGACTAGATGGTCTCCAGAGGTCCCTTCCAACCCCTGCCATTCCATGATTCTGTGATTTTGACGATGCTGATACCGTGGAGGTCCCTATGCCTCAGTTTCCCCACACCTTTCCACAACTATCTTTTGAACACAGTTGGCCACCACTCAGCCCAAGGTGGTCCTGCTGCTGGATCACCCTCCAGAAGATGCTCTAATCCTATCGCTGAGCTTCGTAAATTTAATTAGGACTTGCAACAGGCTCCCCCTTGACCTTGTGAGTTTAGGAGAAGTTCTTTGGATGAATCCTGGTCTGTTTTCCCTGACATCCTTTATTTCCAGCCCAGGTTTATCAGCAGTCTTTCTCAGATTTTTATTAAAAGCACCAGTGCCTCGGTGTGTAACATCCTGGTTAAGTCTGGCTCTATTAATGTCTTCTCAGATTTCTCATGCAACATTTTTGCTACTCAGAAGAAAACAGGTGAGTGACCTCCCTCTAATGTGAGTATTCATACCCTGAGAAGAAAGAAGAGTAGGGATTACACTTAAAATCTTCCTTTCAGAGTACCAGTCTGGGTTGATGGAATCGGTCCGTTACTGCTCCCCAAGGCACACTAGAAACTTAGAATGGAGGCACCGGACATAAATAAATGCTTGAAGCAGTTTAGCTTGAAGTCTGGAGCTTCACCTTTCCCCCTTTCCCTCTTCAGTCTCCATCCCTCCCTCCTGCCTGGCTCTGTAATGATTGCAAAGGGGTTTGTATCTTTATTTTCACGTGACCGCCTCGGAAATCTTTTCAGCCAACCTCCCTCTGGACTATCTACAAACATTAAAAGATGTTTGAAATTACTCAACCTCAACGGTGCTTGAAATTGAGCCATGTTGTGTTGTGTTAACGGAGTGCTTCAAGTGGTGGTTGTAGGAGGCCAGAATAAAGGGTTTCCAGCTCTGGTGCTGCCCACAAAACTGCTTTATTAAGTGATGTTCCCCCTGCCTGGTCACTTAGTTGTCCATCTTCCTCTGGTTTATTCGGGTTCTGCAAATAACGAACAGATTGAAACAGGCCCTTCGTGTCCTGCTGCAGGACTTGGTTTTTTTTTGTCTGCTTGGATCTACTCAACGGTGATTTGGGGAAGAATCAAGGGCTCCACGGGTTACTGGAAAGCTGAGTTTGAAGAGTTTTGTGCTGCTCTCGTTGGCAGTGCTGTGGATTTTGTTTTTGTTTTTTTTTTTCCTAGAGCAGACTCTTCAGAGGCAGATGAAGAGCTGAAGCTGCCGCCTCTTCTTCACCCTTGTGTTGCCCACCACATACAGGGGAGAGGAACAGCGAAGCGTCATTTGACTTATTTCAAACTCAGATGGTGTCACAGAATCAGAGAATCAGAGAATGGTTTGGGTTGGAAGGGACCTCTAAAGGTCATCTCGTCCAACCCCCTAATTCTGCCGACCAGTATAGACTGGTTGCTCTCTGGATTATGAGGACAGTTACATTTACACTCTTTATTTTGGAAATTAGGCATTTCATTGGGTGCAATACGGCCTCTGGGTCTTCCCTGGCTCAGGATTTCTTCTTCCCTGCAGCAACTTTGATATTTTGCAGTAAATATCTGGGAGCAGGACACTGTCTTCTGGTGTCTAGAGGCATCCCTTGAATGACAAACGAGGAACGAGTTTCTGTTTTTGTGGTTCAGAGGGTGTGCTGTGCGTTCGGTGAGCGGGGAGCTCCGCTGAAGCTGGATCGGTTGCTGGAAAAATCCCATCTCTGCTGGTCCCACCTCACCGTGCAAGCAGCAGATTACCCTCCGCTTTTGAGGTCGAAACAAGCAGAACATTTGAAGGGCCAGGGATTTCTCAGCGAAGCCCATATGATAGCACTGGAGCTGAGGATTTCAGAGGGGAGAGGTTGGGAAAGGCTTGGGTTGTTGTCTTCTAGTTTCGATGTCTCAGGAGCAGTGCTGTGCGTGCCAGACCTAATGAAGCCTGGCGTTCTGGGGGCTTGTGTCTCACGGTCAGCTGCTCCGGACCCCAGGAGGGTATCACAGGCCTGTGGAAGGTTTTTTTCTGTCATTTATAGGAGTTTGGTGCTGATTTTTCAATGCCCAGGAAAAGCGAGCTTCTTGCTGTTGTCTTTCCCCAAGGATGAGAGAGGATGAGGGTCCACCACCTCCATTCACCGTCAGCGTGACCTGTGGTGGGCTCAGATTGATTTTAAACCTTTATCTTCCCTGGGAAGTCAGTGTCCGTTCCCTTTATCTCTAAAAAACTTCCATAAACACAAATTATCTTTAAGATTGCTTCTGCTGTGTCATCTGCGGCGTACGTACGATGTGTCAGATGTTACCTGTCCATGAGAAAGCAACTGAAAAGGTTAAAACAAGTTGTGTGACATGCAGAGCTCACGTGGGCCAGCCTGTGCTTCACTGGGTGGAGACTTCCCAGCAGCAGGGTGGCAAATGCAGCTCTTAGGGGAAAACCAAAGCTGGCCTGGTGCTCTTAAAGCAGGAGTTGCAGTGTTGGATTGACCTTTGCTTGAATAAACAGAGAATCCCAGCATGGTAAGGGTTGGAAGGGACCACTGGAGCTCATCTGGTGCCACCCTCCCTGCTCCAGAAGGGTCACCAGAGCAGGGGGCCCAGCAGCGCAGGGTCCAGGCGCCTTTGGAATCTCTCCCGAGAAGGAGACTCCCCAAGCTCTCTGGGCAGCCTGGGCCAGGCTCCAACATCCTCCCACCAAACAAGTTGCTCCTCCCGCTCCCAGGGAACCTCCTGGCTTCCATTTGGTGCCCGGTGCCCCTCGTCCTGGCGCTGGGCACCCCTGAGCAGAGTCTGGCCCCAGCCTCTTGCCCCCGGGGGCCCTGGAGCTCTTGCTCAGCCTTGCTCAGCTCCCCTCTGGGGCTGCTCTTCTGCAGCTGAACAGCCCCAGGGCTCTCAGCCTTTCCTGGCCATACAGATGCTCCAGGCCCCTCAGCAGCTTTGGTATCTCCCCTGGTCTGTCTCCAGTAGTTCCTTGTCTCTCTGGAACTGGGGAGCCCAGAACTGGACCCAACACTCCACCTGTGGCCTCACCAGGGCAAAGCAGAGGGTCGGGAGAACCTCCCTTGACCTGCTGGTCATGCACCCAAAGATGGGTGACAGAGATAAAGGGGATAGATACAGATAAATACACAGATATGGATAAAATATGTGTAAATATATAGATATATAAATGTATAAAAATAATATAGAAATGTGTACATACCTAAATATATATATATATAGGGATTTTCAAAGGGGATACCCATGCAGCAACCTTAGAAGTCATCTGTCCTCATCGTGTCCTTCCTTGACCAAAGGGAAAGAAAACAGTTCAGGAGACTACTGGGGGGGTTGGAATTGCCAATCCAGGAGCTGTACAGGAAGCTGGAGCTGCTAACTGTGAATGTTATTATTTAGGAGAGCGTTTGTTCTTCTTTTTAGAGCTTCAGGTCCCAAAATGAGGCGATCCCCTGAGGAAAAGAACCTCCGTTTGTACTTCAGAAATGTGACTATGAACTCCTGACTCTAGTTGCAAAAACAAAAAAAAAAAATGCAGCTGGAGAATATGAGTCTGAGATGCTGAAAAACAAGAAGTAAAAAGCACCACTCCCCCCGTGTCTGTTTCTATATTTTTAATCCTGTGATGAAGGCATTTTTGTAACGTTGTCCATTCTGATTATAAGAAAACTGCAGCTCTGCGAGAGGGGGGAGCAAAAGCTCCCGGCTGAAGGATTCAGGCTGACCGCCTGTCTCGGTGGCGGGTGAAGAGGCCACCATCCAGCTGGAGCAGAGCAGTGATGATCTTCTGTTTCTGAAATGCCTTTGGAGTTGTGGAAGTATGAGGAAAAAACATGCTTCTGAAAGTTAATATTTGTGCTAAACTCAGACAGGACTTTGCAGTGACCGTAATTTGTGCGTTTGGCGTATTAAGGAGGGGAATAAATTCGGACCGCTTCGTAGATAGGTGTGAAGAGGATGTGGAGACTGAGGGCAAGGAGGAAGGTGTCCTCTTGAAGAGCACTTGAGTAGGAAGGGTCTCAGCTGTAAGGAGAACACAAGGTCACCCATGAACACAAGGTCTATGAGCATCTCTAATAATGAACGTTGGGCCTGACCCTTGAAGTGAGTGAGTTGAGGGAGGAGGCACCTCAGAGGCCTGGGCTTCTCCCAAGGGTTTGTTGAAAGGGGAGGTGGAGAGGACACGTGTGGGTGTGGGAAGCTGAATGAGATGCATGTCTGAGCAGGAGTGAAGAAAGTGGGCTTCAAGTGAGAACGTGGGCAGGGATGCTGCAGACAGCGGGTGATTTTGCTTTGGGAGCAAGCTGGAAGTCTGAAGTCCGAAGTATTTGAGTTCCCAGAAGTTGTTTGAGGATTAAATAACTGGCAAAGAGAAGACCATGCGAAAGCTTGGTGGGTCAAGGGTGTTGCGTTAGCTGGCGTCACCTACTTCTGAGGACTTGCGCCTTCTCGTGGTGGAGATCGTAGAATCATTGAATCATTGAATCAGAGAATGGCTTGAGGTGGAAGGAACCCTAAGGATCACCTATTTCCAACCCCCCTGCCATGGAGAGGGACGCCATGCTGAGATCTGCTGAAATGGAGGGGATTAGTGTGGGTGAGGGGAAAATGAGTTAATAAAAATGGTCATTAAAGGACAGCAAGGCTCACTCTTGTCATAATTACAGAGATCTGGGAGAAACTTCCAAATGCGAATTTGAAAAGTCACCAGAAGTACTGAGGAGAGTGAGTCCCACCTCCACTGGAGGTTTGGGTGTTTAAGATCCTCTTGTACTCACCCTGACAACTCTCCTCTGGGGGCCAGCTTTAAATCCTCGAAGGTGCCTGTGGATCCCTGAGCATTTCTCAGGTGGCTTCGACGTGATGCTGGCTCTTTAAACCCAGAACGTAAGGAGCTTGAGGACCTTAGATGCCCTCTTCTGTGTGGCCGTGTCCCCCGAGGGCAGGTGGGACCAGCTCAGTGGGACCAAAGGTGTGACCTCATGGCTCCAAAAGAGCTTCGAAAACTCTCAGCGGCCAAGCCGCCGCGGTCCCTCTTTCGCTGCCAGCTTTCTGCCTGCGAGCTCCCTCCCGACCGCGGCGTTCCGTCTGAAGTATTCATTAAGACGGGGAAATGATTTGCATATTATTAGCATTATTCCATGGAAATAAAGCTGCGGCTGGTTCTTCCCTCCTTCCCTCCCCTGTATCTCTCATCACCCGCCTTTCTAACTGCTCTGAATCCTGTTTGTTGTGTGACAAACTGGGCTGATAAATCTTGTTACTCACTTGAATGGCTGGGAGACTCGCTCNGAATCAGAGAATGGCTTGAGTTGGAAGGAACCCTAAAGATCACCTACTTCCAACCCCCCTGCCATGGAGAGGGACGCCATGCTGAGACCTGCTGAAATGGAGGGGATTAGCGTGGGTGAGGGGAAAAGGAGTTAATTAAAATGGTCATTAAAGGACAGCAAGGCTCACTCTTGTCATAATTACAGAGATCTGGGAGAAACTTCCAAATGCGAATTTGAAAAGTCACCAGAAGTACTGAGGAGAGTGAGTCCCACCTCCACTGGAGGTTTGGGTGTTTAAGATCCTCTTGTACTCACCCTGACAACTCTCCTCTGGGGGCCAGCTTTAAATCCTCGAAGGTGCCTGTGGATCCCTGAGCATTTCTCAGGTGGCTTCGACGTGATGCTGGCTCTTTAAACCCAGAACGTAAGGAGCTTGAGGACCTTAGATGCCCTCTTCTGTGTGGCCGTGTCCCCCGAGGGCAGGTGGGACCAGCTCAGTGGGACCAAAGGTGTGACCTCATGGCTCCAAAAGAGCTTCGAAAACTCTCAGCGGCCAAGCCGCCGCGGTCCCTCTTTCGCTGCCAGCTTTCTGCCTGCGAGCTCCCTCCCGACCGCGGCGTTCCGTCTGAAGTATTCATTAAGACGGGGAAATGATTTGCATATTATTAGCATTATTCCATGGAAATAAAGCTGCGGCTGGTTCTTCCCTCCTTCCCTCCCCTGTATCTCTCATCACCCGCCTTTCTAACTGCTCTGAATCCTGTTTGTTGTGTGACAAACTGGGCTGATAAATCTTGTTACTCACTTGAATGGCTGGGAGACTCGCTCGCACATTACCCAATTTTGTGACTTATGTAATAAATGCATAATTAAAATGAAACCCGGAGCCTCTCGCGGAACCTTTATAAAATTCCCTTCCTGATGATTTATAGAGNCTCTTGCTGCAGCCCAGGATAGGGTTGGCATGTACATGGGTATTAAATGTACATGGGTATTAAAATTGAAGCCTAATTAGTTGGTTTTATTTTTTAATCAATATTTAATATGCTACCTATAAGTTCCAGCTTTGCTGGGGAGCCCAGAAAATGTGCCTGCGTAGAGTAAGATGTTTGTTTTCCTTGTGCTTCATGTTTTAATATTTGATTACAGAAAGGAAAACTCCCCCGAGCGCAACACGCTCCAAAATTTCTCCGAGCCGAGGGAGGTGGCTTCTTGGAGTCTGTCTTGGCCAAGCCTTTTTTCCCACTCGATCACCGTGGCATTTGTTGGTTTATTGGAGGAGAATTGTAACGGTAGGGAATAATGGAGACTAATGGAGCTCTGCTTGGTTGTTCACTCCTTGAATTGTTGGCCTTCCTGAAGACCTTGAGGCCTGTTGGCCTTCTGAAGGGGGGCTGTGAGAAAGCTGGGGAGGGACTTTTTACGAGGGCTTGGAGTGATAGGATGAGAGGTAGTGGCTTCAAACTGAAAGAGGGGAAATTTAAATGCGAAATGAGGGAGAAGTTCCTCACTCTAAGAGTGGTGAGACACTGGAAGAGGTTGCTCAGGGAAGCTGTCGATGCTCCATCCCTGGAAGCGTTCAAGACCAGGTTGGACGAGGCTCTGAGCAACCTGGTCTAGGGGGAGGTATCCCCGCCCGTGGCAGGGGGGTTGGAACTCGATGATCTTTAGAGTTCTCTTCCAACCGAAACCGTGCGATGATTAAAATAGTTCCGACAGTCTTTTCCGCAATGTATTTCCACGATCCTGATCCTTGCTTAACGGCAGCTGCCCAAAGTGCTGGCAGGTTTAAACTGGAGATGCGCTAAAAACCTGCTTTCTCCGTGCTAAAACGGGCTTCAGAGTTCTTTTCCAAAGCCTTGGGAAGAGGAGCGATGTTTTGAAGGCAAACAGTCCGCAAGCCCCCGTTTAATTTTGAAAGGGTTGTCTCTTAAGTAGGAAATTGAATAGAAGGGATTTTATTCCCTTAAATCCCTGCTTCTAGAGAAAGCAGCTTGAGATCTCAGTAAGAGAATTAACACGTGGGTTAAACTCACAATAAGAAGCAGTACTTGGAAAATGCCTATTCAGATGCCGTTAAGGAAATAATAGGATTAGTTCTTGTCGTGTCAGTGCGGATTCCTCCGAGTGCCGGCTGCGTGCCGGCGCGCGGACCGGCTGCGTTGCCGGTCTGGCCGTGAAATTGGGGACAATGAGAAGAAAAGATGACTTTTCTTGGAGGCAACTCGTCGGAATGGTTAAGCCGGTCCTTCTGCGCGCCCGTAGGGCAGGTAATTCGGGGTGATGAAGAAGTCCCTAATAATTCCACCCCACCCCGATGGTGTTTGTGAGCGAGATGGTCTGAATTGTGGCTGTGGAACTGGTAAAATGGCTTAATCCGGAATCGGGAATACACCGTGACAAGTGTCTTTCCCTCTCATGGAAGCAGATTTCTATTCCTTTCTCTCACCTTACAAACATAATACGTTCGTTTCCCTGTTGTTTCCCTTATATTCATCTTTTTGACCGATTCATATATATATATATTCATGTATATACATTATATCCATCATTTAAGATCAAACATTTTTCTCTCTCGTTCCAATTTTTTTTTTTAATTCACAATTAACCACGATCCTGAAACAAAACGTTTGGGTTTTTTTGCCATTTCTTGTCTCTGCCATTTCATAATTGCCCGTGTGTATCTTTGTTTTTAGCTTAAGCGAAAGACAACGGAGCGTTAAGGCTGAGTTGGGGTTGTTTTGCCATCACCCGGTTTCATCCTAGAAGGTGCTGTAGGAGGTCGTCGCGCCGCAAAGCTTCCGACAAAATGGTAATGAGAAAAAGAAAGGTGTTTGTTGTGCTGTGATTCTTCTGCTCCTTTGGCTTCCGACCCAACGAGTGCTTCTTTACAAAGCTGCTCTGTGCTTTTTTTTTTCTGAGGGATTTGCTGCTTCATCTAGTGCTGGGTATCCTGTAACTCCCCCAAAAGCCAGGGGCTTTGGAAGCAGAGGGGAGGTCAGGCAGCGGTTTATCAAGGAGAAAGATAAGCCTAAGAAGGAGATAAAGTTTTGCATAGGCAGATAATTGGCGAACGTAGCAAATTTGCCTGTAAATTAACAGCAGTGGAGGAAACGAGGTAGAGATGTGATTGGATTGATATTACACCCCATAGCTGAGTGTACGTCCGAGAGGATACCCGAGGGCTACGTACCAGGAGACGTTTAGGTTGGACCTGAGGAAAAAAATTTTCACTGAAAAGGTTGTCAGGGACCTGGCCCAGTCTGCCCAGAGTCCCCATCCCTGGAGGGGTTTCCAAGCTGTGGTGCTGAGGGACATGGGTTAGTGGTGCCTTGGCAGGGATGGGTTAACAGTTGGACTCAACGTTCTGAAAGAAAGATCTCTCCCGACCAAAACCGTTCTGTAGTTCTAAATACTCTTTGAAGGAAAAAAAAAACAACCCAACTTTATATACTCCTTTTATTACGGGGAATATTTCCTGTGTTTTGGCACGAGATATATTTAGAGTGTTCGAAGGAAGCTTTTGAAAGAGCTTTCTTCACATTTTGAAGTGATAGACGCGTGCCGCTCACGCTGTCTGGTTTGAGTTGCAGCTAAGTAAGGGCTCCTCTCAGATAGCAGGTGTGTTTTAGCACCGTGTTACTCCGTGCTCACTAGAGTTGTCTTTTCAAACTGAATAATCTTACAGTTCTGGAGGACAGCAATATATTGTATTTGGTAGCTTGCAGTAAAGACGTGGGTCTGTTGGAGCAGGGCCAGAGGAGTCCCAGCGATGCTGGGAGGGCTGGAAGCCTCTGCTGGGAGGCCAGGCTGGCAGAGTTGGGCTTGTGCAGCCTGGAGAAGAGAAGGCTCCAGGGAGACCTTCTGGGGGCCTTTCAGGATTTCAAGGGGCCTGTCAGAAAGATGGGGAGAAACTTTTGAGCAGGCCAGGACGAGGGATGATGGTTTTAAACTAAAAGAGTGGGGCTTTCAACTGGAGAGAAGGGAGAAATTGTTGCTGCTGAGGGTAGTGAGAGCCTGTCCCAGGTTGCCCACAGAGGTGGTGGCTGCCCCATCCCTGGCCCCATTGCAGGTGAGGTTGTGTAGGTCTCTGAGCAACCTGCTCTAGTTGCAGATGTCCCTGCTCAGTGCAGGGGGTTGAACTAGATGACCTTTAAGAGTCCCTTCCAACCCAAACCATTCTATGATTCTATGACTTCAAGTTTTAAAAAAAGAATCACAGAATATTAGGGGCTGGAAGACACCTCGAAAGTTCCTCGAGTCCAACCCCGCTACCAGAGCAGGATCACCCAGAGTAGATCACACAGGAACGTGTCCAGGTGGGTTTTGAATGTCTCCAGAGAAGGAGACTCCACCACCTCCCTGGGCAGCCTGTTCCAGGCTCTGTCACCCTCACTGGGAAAAAGTATTTCCTTGTGTTCACACGGAACCTCCTATGCTCCAGTTTGCACCCAGTGCCCCTTGTCCTGTCATTGGACGTCAAGAAAAAATCCCTTAAAAAGGAATGAATGTAGAAGAGCCCCGCTGAACACCTATAAATATACACACGCAAGAATTGTTATTGTCAATACCAGAAAGCTGTCAGTATGAGGGTAGTGTACCCTGTGTTTTTCTCATTCTTGGACTCCTCTTTGCATGAAACGCCTCGTTCTGCTCTCCTGTAGCAGCCCCTCTGCTCTGTAGCTGTTTCTTTCTAACGGGCATTGCTCTCTTCTAACACAAAGTCCTTCTCCATATTATATGTTTTTTTGAAATGTGTCCATTTAAACTGATATTTAGCAGAGCACAGATACGTGCCTGGTATAATGTCTCCGCTTAGAACTGATGGTTATTTGATGTGATCAAGACTTCTTGTACGTTTTTTTTTTTTGGTGTGCCTTTTATCCAGCAGGATATATTTTTAGATGATAGTGTAGGTTGATTTACACTTGAAAGCAGGCAAGTTCTTCTGGAGCACTTCTGGGTTTCTCAGTTAGCGGTGGCCTTTTACCAGCACAACTACTGGTGCTTTTAGGGTGTGGAAGGATGTCTCAGCCCCAGCTAGATATCTCCACACTTGTCCCAGTGTGAGGTGTAGTTACGAATCTATTTGAACCTGCCTGTAGAGTATTTTTTTAAAAAGCTTTGGGGTGGTTACTTTACCCTCTGTGGATTTTTTTCTCCAGTTATCTAGACATTAGGTGTCCAGTCTGGGCTACCTGTCTTGGCTCCCTCTCTGCTGATGGTGCTGCCAC
The DNA here is from genome assembly GCA_013396935.1 of Baryphthengus martii. NCBI lineage: Eukaryota > Metazoa > Chordata > Aves > Coraciiformes > Momotidae > Baryphthengus > Baryphthengus martii. The sequence goes on along the minus strand of VWZK01018230.1, from coordinate 4,609 downwards.
TGCAGTGTGTCCTGTCTTAGCAATCCTGTCATCGTCCCCCCACCATGGACTCCAGCTTTGACTGGAGACCCACCTCTCTACGTGGACCTGACAGGAGATTGGAGCTAGGGGAGGTTGGGCTCTTCTCCCAAGGAACAAAAGACAGGACAAGAGGAAGCAGCCTCAAGTTGCCCCAGGGGAGGTTTAGATTGGAGCTGAGGAACAATTTCTTGCCCTCTGGGGTTGTCCAAGCCTGGCCCAGGCTGCCCAGGGCAGGAGTGGAGTGCCCATCCCTGGAGGGGTTTAAAAGCCGTGTAGATGTGGTGCTGAGAGACATGAGTTAGAGGTGACCTGGCAGTGCTGGGGGAATGGTTGGACTTGATGATCTGAAAGGTCTCTTCCAACCAAAACAATGCCATGATTCTCTGACAGCTGGCATGTGGTGGGATGATCTCTGCCACCCCATCAGCAGGAGCTGATCTCTGAATACCTTCTGGTGCCTTTGAAATTCCTTTCCCTAGGTGCAGAAGCTTTGATATCTCAGAGAGCTGCGAAACTGTCTATGCAAAACTGCAGAACTCCAGCAGGGTCACCCGGAGCAGGGAGCTCAGCATCACATTGTCCAGGTGGGACATTTGGAATCTCTCCAGAGAAGGAGACTCCACAACCTTTCTGGGCAGCCTGGGACAGGCTCCGGCACCCTCACAGCAAAGAAACTTCTTCTCGTGTTCAGATGGAACCTCCTGGGTTCCAGTTTGTGTCTTTAAACCCTAAAGAGAAGTTAGTTGTGGGCTCAGATAAGCTCAGTTTCCAGGGAGGACTGTCCCTTAGGGTTGTTCTTGCTGACAGGTCTGAAACTCATCACTTGGTTGTATCCCACAGAAAATTAGTGCATCTGGATATCAAGTCAAACCCCTAAAAGTATCTTTGAGATGCCAAGAATATCACTGGTTTTATTTTGTCGAGAAAATACTCTATTCCTCCAGTTCTGCTGAATTTTTCCTCCTCCAATAAATGGGAAACTTGAAAGTACACCAAGTAGAAAAAAAAATCCTGTTGTCCATGGCAGCAGGTGTTTGTCCAGTGGTTCAGTTCCTGCAGGCCTGAAGCATGATTTTCATTTTTATTTCACCATTAAAGCTTGAATCAATTGATAATGGATTAGTTAATGTTTGAGCATTACTGTTTATTTAATTATTTTCTTTCTTTTTTGTTTTTTTTTTTTTCTTTTAGGTCTGAAAGGTTTTTATGGGTGGTGAGATGTTCCGCTGCTTGGATTAATGTTGGGAAAGAGTGGATTTGGTTTTTGTTGGTTTTTTTTTTGTTGTTGCTTTTTTAATAAATCATTGTAGCAGATCCAGATGAGGTGTATCGACCTATATAAACATGGACGGCTCTTGGTGTGCAGAGCAAACAAAACCATCCCAGGGCAGAACAACACCCGGAGGGGCTGTCACAGAGAACAGGAGAGGGAAGGGGGGAAGCTTTGGCCGAGGGCTCTGGGGAGACCCCCCCCTGCAGGGCTGGCTCCAGCTCGGGAGTCCTCAGCCCAGGAGAGACAGGGAGCTGGTGGAGCGGGGCCAGAGGAGCCCCAGCGATGCTGGGAGGGCTGGAAGCCTCTGCTGGGAGGCCAGGCTGGGAGAGTTGGGCTTGTGCAGCCTGGAGAAGAGATGGCTCCAAGGAGACCTTCAAGGGGCCTGTGAGAAAGATGGGGAGAGACTTTTGAGCAGGGCCTGTTGGGACAGGACAAGGGGGAATAGTTTAAAACTAAAAGGAGGAGATTTTTACTGGAGAGAAGAGAGAAATTGTTGGTGCTGAGGGTGGTGAGAGCCTGGCCCAGGGTGCCCTGAGAGGTGGTTGATGCCCCATTCCTGAAACCACTCCAGGTGGTGTTGGCTGGGGCTTTGAGCAACCTGCTCGAGTTGCAGATGTCCCTGCTGAGTGGAGGGGAGTTGGACTAGGTGACCTTTAAAGATCCCTTCCCACCCAAACCATTCTATGGTTTAGCAAGATTTCTGCTGTGGTTTGAACACCACAGAAGAGGGAAATCTCTCTCCCATGCTTAGCAGGTGAGGCTGAAGCAGCATCTGTGGGAACGGCGCGATCTCACAGTGCTGAAGGTTGCAAAGCCTCAGGTGAGGTTCCGAGCGCTGCGCAGCAGGACGAGGAGCTTTGCTGCTGGCCTGGGTATCGCCGGGATTTCACCCCTGGGCCAGAGGACAATGACATCCAGCTGGTAACCGAGTGGACAAACCTCTGCAGCGATGCTTTTCCGTCGCCGCAGACCTGCTGGCTCCCTTTATAAAAGCCCATGACAAATAAATCAGTTTTCTGGGATATTTAACCTGCTCTGGTTTCACTTCACCACTCCTCAAAGTTAAAAAAACAGGGTGGTTTTGAACTTCCAGCCTGGTCTGTATCCAGAGTTCCGAAATCTCCGCAGAAGATTAAACGAGTTAGAGAAATGAGCTTTGATCCCTTTCTGCCACCATAGGATTATTCCGCATCCTACTGGGTTTGAAGTTCATGTCTAATCCAGTTTTACACGTCTCGGGGCAAGCGGGGGGACTGGGCTTCTTACGACTTCTTCAGCGGGGCCGTTGCGCGGTGTCGCCTCTGAGGGAGAGCTACTCGCTCGACGCCGAGATTCAAGTTGCGTTTTCCATTCCCCCATCCCATTTCATCCCGTGCCGTGGATGTGACATCGCTGTGTGGTGGTATTTGGCTTTTTTGGGGGTCATAGAATCATAGAATGGTAGGAGTTGGAAGGGACCTCTGGAGATCATGGAGTCCAATCCCCCTGCCAGAGCAGGATCACCCAGGGCAGGCCACACAGCAACAGATGCAGGGGGGGTTGGAAAGCCTCCAGAGAAGGAGACTCCACCACCTCTCTGGGCGGCCTGGGCCAGGCCCTGTCACCCTCACAGCAAAGAAGTTTCTCCTTCTGTTGAGGTGGAACCTCTTGGGTTCCAGCTTGTCCCTGTTATTCCTTGTCCTATTACTGGGCAGCACAGAAAAGAGCCTGGCCCCTTCTACTTGACACCCTCCTTTAGAGATCTGTAAACATGAATCAGATCCCCTCTCAGGCTTCTCTTCTCCAGGCTAAACAGCCCCCGCTCTCTCAGCCATTCATCACAGGAGAGATGTTCCAGTCCCTTCATCATCCTCGTAGCCTCTGCTGGACTCTCCAGTAGATCTCTGTCTGTCTCGAGTTTGGGAGCTGAGCTCTGGATCCAGNTTTGGGAGCCGAGCCCTGGATCCAGTATTCCAGGGGTGGTCTCTCCAGGGCAGAGCAGAGGGGGAGAAGAACGTCACTAGTCCCTCCTTACGTCCTAATCGTGCTCGTGCTATTTTAGATCCTTTTCTATCCTCGCTACGCGTCAAGTCGAACGACGTCCATTTGAACCTCGTCCTTGCAAACCTCTGACATCTGCATAGATCTTGGAACTGCTGAATAGAAAATTCTTCACAATGAGAACAATTAAACATTGGAATAGTCTCCCAAGGGAAGTGGTGGACTCCCCTACACTGGGCAGTTTAAGACACAACTTGACAGGGTGCTGGGCCAGCTCACTTAAACCTATTTTATTTTATTTTATTTTATTTTATNATTTTATATTTTTCTTTTTTAATTGTTTTTTACTTAAAAGGTTGGACCAAACGATCCTAGAGGTCCCTTCCAACCTGGCACTCTCTGATTCTACGAGTTGGTGAAATGTTTTAATAAACATGTATTTCCAGGCTTAAAAAAAATACTCGTCTGTGATTCTTTGAAGTGCCTTTTCGCAGGCGTTCGGCACCGGCAGCACGCTCGGAATGTTTTCTCCTCGGCCACACCAGGCAGGGCAGTAGAGGACCAGCCGAGCGTGGAAGCCCATGAACTATTTTAAGTAGGCAAGAGATGAATTTGAAAACACCGCCTGGTTTTGCTGGACTAGCAAAAGCCGGTTCAGAGGCGTCTTAGGTGAGCACCCAGAGCGCTTCCGCGGACCTTTCAGGAATTGCCTTCTGGAATAGAAAGTGCTGGGTAGGTCAGAAATATGGTTTATACGTCAAAAATAGCATTTAGAGGTCAAAATTTCCAGTGGCTCAGCGTAGTGGGAAAGCCAAGAGATCCCAGAATGGAGCCCGCGTCTCCGTTCCTGCCCCGAGGCTTCAACCCTTCGTTACAAGCACCTTGGGGTAGCGCTTCATTTTCCTGAAGCAGGGTGGGAAGCACCGCAGGGAAAAAACCCCGCAGCATTTGTAGAAGGGAGAGAGGGCAAGAAGAAAGTTGATAAAAGGTGAATACGAGAGAGAACCTAAATATTGGCGCTGTGGGCGTCGAGATGCAATTCTCGTTTCGCATCATCCGTCTTGCAGCGAATTCGTGTGTATAAAACTGAACAATATATGTGTGATTCAGACGGTTTTTAGCAATGTGAAGGCTGGAGAGTTGGGTGGACAGGTACCTCATGAGGTTCAACAAGGGCAAGGGTAGGGTCCTGCACCTGGGGAGGAATAACCCCCTGCACCAGTACAGGGGAGGGGGGACCTGCTGGGAGGCAGCTCCACAGAAAAGGACCTGGGAGTGCTGGGGGACAAGTTCCCCATGAACCAGGAATGGGCCCTTGTGGCCAAGAGGCCAATG
>VWZK01018227.1:0-11641 GCA_013396935.1 Baryphthengus martii | reverse complement strand
TGGGGGGGGTGGCACACACGAACACCTGGTATTCCCTGCCCTTCCCTTCCACACTCTATAAAAGGACAGGAAGGTTGGGGTTTTTCTAGTTCCTTTCTCCCTCCTTTGGAGTGTGCTGCTGTGGGATTGCAATTTGGCTCAGCTAGGCCTGGCTCCACGTGCTCTGTACAATCCATCGCCATCCCAGGACTGGTTTTGTATATCCCCCTCCCTTAATATTTCCTTCTCCCTGTTTATCTGTTCCGTATTAAATTTTGTTCATAGTCTTAACTTCCAATTTGGTGTGAGGCGCTTCCTTCCTCTTTTCCCTTTGTATCCTCACTTGAGAGGGAAGGAGGAGGGAGAGAGGGGGCGCACAGCAATTCTGCTCTGTGGAGTTTGCCCTGAACCCTAAATGGAGACACAGGTTGTCATTTAAGACGTATCTGAATAAGAGCCTTCCTCTTATATGCAATGTTTAGTCTGACACATGCATGAGTTCTACTAAGAACTCACTACCAGTCTTAAAAAAACTACCTAACAACTTTAAAATAGGATGCATAGAGATCTTTATACATCTTCTTGTGATTTATAATAAATAGGAACTTAAAACATTTTTGTGGTTATAGTAATGTATTTTCTGTCCGATTCAGAAGAGGGGAACAAATCTGAAATACTATCAAGGCCTGATGTGAGACCCATGGATACTCCATTTGTACTCTATTTGGGCCAGAAACCTGAATGAACATGTCTCAGAGAAGAAACACAGGAAAAGATCTGTAGCCTGAGAGGATTTCCCAGGAGCAGCACGTTTACCTCATGTATTGCAGGTTGCTTCCTCCTCTGGTCAGTGTTTGTTGTAGTGAATACAGATGAGGTATACTGGAGGAGCCAGATATGTGGGAAGAGTAACTTTAATTTTAAAAAACATCGTATTTCTTCTCTAACATATTGTTTCTGTAGTTCTAGAATTTTATTTAAAACCTTAATAACTAGTCTACCTACTAGTTGGCCCTTGATTGCATTAGAAAGATTACAGCTTTTGAATATTTTGGCCTGATTTATGAAACTTGGAAAATGTGATTCAGAGCTTCATTTTGAACAGATTTCCATACAATACAGAAACGTATGTTCCCAAGAATCAAAGACGTATGCTTTTGATCCATTTTTCAACCTCTGTATTCTCCAAGTGATGATAAGATCATTTTTAGACACCCTGTGGCATTTAATTAAATTGCCTCTTGTAAACTGGTCAACATGTTCTTCAAAGACTTTTTTTTTCCACTTCAGTTAGATAAACAGTACTTGAATCACAATGTTTTCCAAGTTTCCATCTTTACTTACTACTTTTAAGAGCATCTATTTTATTTTTCTTCCAGATTAATAATAAAAATTCTTTCTCTTGATCTAAAGACTGAATATATGCCAAACTTCTGCCTCCTTTAAGGCACTTCACTTTCACTGTTCTTCAGTTAGATGTGATTAGATTTAGCTCTGAATAGCCACTGGAAAAGGATCTTTGTTCAGCCTTTGTATCCAATGTTGGCTCCACCAGACTTGTGGCCAGCAAAGAAGGACTAGCAAAGATAAAATTCTCCCTGTCCAGATGAAAATGCATTGTTGGTTGTAGCTTTCATAATAACCTATGGCATTTATCATGTGCAGATGTTTGACAAAATACAACTGCTCTCTCAGTTACGGAGTTTTGCACATTTGGAAACTGATAACCGGATAGGAATGTGCTGCTATAAAGGACTGGGAGGCACACAGCATAAAGGTAAAAATTCTTCACATACACTTATGAAATGATCCTTGGAGATAAGTAGAATAATATGATGAAGTGGAAGAGGTACTTTCAGAGAATGTGGGGATTTTTTAATTGAAGAAGTTAATTTGGAAGAGTCAAACCTGTCACTGATGTCAGTACATGGTCAGAAATACGAATAACTCAGTAAGGACTGGGGATCTTCCTAGCCCCAGTATAAACAAAGACATTCTTCCCAGTAGTGTGCACCATATCCATATTTATGAGTTGTTAATTTGTAATTAGATTCCAAAATAATCTTCATGTATTGTCAAATATGCCTTTGATTTACAGTGTATACCAACGAAGTAGTCAGCTGCATAATGCGGTTTGTCTACAATGTTCATGCATAAATAATCACTGTCAGTAATTTGAATTAATTTTGAAGAACAGACTGTGAAAATCAGTTAGTATGCAGATGAACAGTATTTTAGTAACTCCATTTCACAAGTATGCATACCTATTCCAAATAAAATCAGTCAGGTAATGACATGTCTAATATTAACCTTCAGTACACAGGGCATGAAAAGGAGATGTTGCTATGGTACACAGCAATCAGGTAGGGTTCTCTAATACCAGTAACCTTTACATCATTTTTCCACAGATAACAGATTTGAGCTAGTCTGCTTAGGATAATGAAGTTATACTGATGTGCAACTAGTTTCTATAAATCAGGGCCAGGTAAGTGTCTCATAAAAGCAGAGCTTAGTTCAGTTTTTATGTTAAAATTTTTTTGACCATCAAAGGAGTTTTTCCATGTTTCTAAAAATCTGACTATTTCAAATTTTGTTATTGATGTTGATTACACTGTTATCTAAATATTAATAGCTGATGTACCAGCTCATCATAATTTTTAGGCTTTTTATAAATTACTGTAATCTTTGTCTTATTCTAAACCAAAGAAATTGATCAGAGATTTTTTTTTTTATTTTAGGGATTCATATTTCATACTCGATTCTGAAATTTATCAAAAATATTGAAAGCACATGAAAAAAAAATAAATTAGGGAACATTCGAGGAGGGGGTTGTATCACCGTCGGTAATTTCTGAAAATGTTACCTACATTTTAAAGGAACCTGCACATTCTTACATGCAAAAATTAATTTTGGAAATGTTTGCTATTATAAGAGACAGCAAAGTCTGGCAAATGCTAAGCCACTTACAATTTAACAAGATAATTGCCCCTGGAAGCTATAATCAAACACCTGTAGGTTTTTAAATGTATTTCTAACAACTGATAAATTCTGCCCTAAAATTGGAGGGGCTGTTATAATTTCTGTATTTTCCCACTTTACTGCAGAGCTGGGAAATTGTTGTAAGAATATGAAGACAACTTTTATTTAACAAATAAACAAGCCAAATTCATGAAGGTTAACGTTTTCAAATAATGTATACAGGTTTAGATATATAGCTTAGGATGTATCACAGCCAAATCCCTTTTACAGTTTGAGCATTTTGCCTTTCTCAAGACCAGTTCCAGTTTTCTTGTAGAGGCAAAAAGAGAAGAGAATATAAGCATACAGATAAGAAAAAATACGAACAACAGGGCAAGCAGTCAGTGGGGAAAGGGGAAATATTTTGATCAAGGCACAAATAACTTTCCATAATAAAAAATCTGTGAGCAGAGGCTGGTCTTATTCATTCATCAGGAAAATGAATATTTGATATCGTGACAACAGCATTAAATGCACTATTTATTACCCTGCTGTACATATAAGTGCACCCAGCACTTATCATAAAGGTCATGAAAGCCCTAGAAAGGGAACAGGTTCTCTGAAGCATGACTAGCTAGTAGATGACTTTCAGCAATTTAGGCTGTGACCACCTGATCCCTGGATTTTTAGATGACTCAAAATCTGATTATCTTGCTGCATGCAGGAGTGCAGGTCCTTAAAAAGTCTTTGACTTTGAAAGCCTAGCAAAAGTAGACAGTTTATACTTCTGAAGCAGAGGCTGCAGAAAAGAAAATAAAATATTAGCAGAATCCACCAGGTTTGAATCCGCACATTTCTAATATATATTTTCCCTCCTTACAATATTATAGGGCAGCTATACATACTACATGTAATTGTAAACTGATAAGGCAAATGGCAGAAAAATTTTCAACAGCGGTATGACTGCAAAGTCAATTTTATTGTTTTTAAGTATACATTTAAGTATTGAGGGTCACGAAAATGATTAGGGGGTTGGAACACCTCTCCTATGAAGACAGGCTGTGGAAGCTGGGGTTGTTCAGCCTGGAGAAGAGAAGGCTCCAGGGAGACATAATAGCAACCTTCCAGTACCTGAAGGGTGCCTACAGGAAGGCTGGAGAGGGACTCTTTACAAAGGCCTATAGTGATAGGATGAGGGACAATGGTTTTAAACTAGAGAAGGACAGATTTAGATTGGATGTTAGGAACAAGTTCTTTACCATGAGGGTAGTGAAACACTGGAACAAGTTGCCCAGGGAGGTAGTTGAGGCTCCATCGCTGGAGATACTCAAGTTGAGGCTCGACAAGGCCCTGAGCAACCCGATCTAGTTGAGGATGTCCCTGCTCACTGCAGGGGGGTTGGATGAGATGACCTTCAGAGGTCCCTTCCAACCCAAACCATTCTATGATTCTATGATTTAACGATTCTATGAAATCGTCCAAATAGACTTCAAATAATATAATTTTATACCTAACTAGGGTAATCTATTTTTCAAGCAGTGCCTTATGTTTGATGTATGAAAACTGGGCAAATATACGTTAGTCATTTAATTCTGGTCTGCTTCTGTAAGTAGTCTACATAGACACTAGAAACAAGCTTTATGTTGTCTTTGTAAAACAGGAACTAGCTATTCCTCTTTCTTAGACATCTGCAGCCAAGTAGCATGAAGCTATATCATATTTTTTGTAAATGCATTTGTTTTCTTCAAGTATTTAATGCTGGCTACCAGCAGACAATATATTAGGCACAGAATAAAGATCTAACAGCAACGTAGCTTGGAACAGGAAAGGAGAGGAATTTTCCTAGGTCATAGAATGAAGTTTCCATGCCTAACCTCAAGCATAAATTTATCATCATCTACTTTAATATATGCAGGTTGGTTCCTCCTCTACTGATATTTGGAAGCTACTCCAGTATTAATTCCAATGAGGTTTAGAATCAATCTTCTGATTTGTAGTCCAGGTTACATCTATGTAAACAGTGCGCAATGAAAGCACAACTCTTTGTTACAGAAAAATATCAATTTTAAATTCTACCAAGTTATAAATAAGGGCTGTGGTTAACAGTAGAGGCATTACATTTCCTACAATGCCTGTGAAGACACTACATCTCATGCATAACTTCTCATTTTATTGCAAACTTCCAGGATAATTTCTATCAAGCACTGTCTGCATGACATTATGATTTTAACGCATAGGAGAGTTTATCTTCTCTTTCCTGTAAATATCGTCCATTTTTATTCTTGAGTAAAACGTATGTTAAAATAGTATAAATTTCTGGTTTGATATTTACAGAATTTTTGCTTCTTAATTGTCTTCCCCTGGAAAATAGATGTAATGATATGAGAATATTAAGAAATTGTAATCGTATTTTCACAAAAACAAAACCAGAACCCAGAAACCAAATCAAAAAACACAACCCAAAAAACCTCTTTCAAATATGTCAGAATTTGTTATATTTATCATTTTATTTGTGTAAATTATCTTATCTTAAGTTCTCATTCTTGAAACTTTCATTAGATTATGTATCATAATTCTCCTCAGAATTTTTTGTTTGTTTTTTAACCTGGACCACAAATCTGGTATGTGCTAGTAATTGTTTCCTTTTATGCCAGATCAAGATCAGATGATTACTTGGCCACATGCTTGCTCAGGCAGCCTTCTCCCATTTTTTTTTATTGAGATTATTAAAATTTATAATTATTATGGTCTTCAAATGATAATTCATATAACCGTTTTCACTGTGTCACTGAGCTGGGAATTTAGAGCTATCAAATTCTGCTCTGAAAGGCAGTTGCTTTGGTAAGGTTTGGATTTATCATATATGGTGTTTCCCCTCACTTCACCACTATAAATTTATTTAAACAAAACCAAAGTATAACAGAACCAAGGATCTTTGCATTGACAGTTATTCCCAATAATATGGTGCTACAAACAATGCAAATTCACAAAACTTCAAGATGATAACTATTTTAGATGGAAGCTCAGGAACTTCCTACCACTGAGACTAAGCCCATAATACCTACTCTGGGGTACCATTTGAGGCTCTTCTGAAATGTGTTTGAGCAACCCGTGCTACAAATGGAATGACTGCTGTAACATCATTAATATTTACCCCTAACAATGATATTTTTATTTTCAAAATACTTCATAATTATGTGTAAAAAAAAATAATTAGTACTCCTCCTAAGCAGGCATTTTTATTTATTCTTCTATTGAATAAATATTAAGAAATAATAAGAAATTGAATAAACAATAAGAAACTGAATAAACATAAGAAAGAAATTAAACATAGGAAAGGGAGTTTAGGAGAGCTGGACAAAGCTATGCCAAGCCTGGCAGTCAGGAGCTCTTGATTTTTCAACCAGTGTTCAAACTACAGAGACAGAAACTACAGGGTTAATTTAAGCTACTAAGCAAATCCTAGAAATTTATTGTTCAGTATTGTCATCTTGGTCTAGCCTTGCACCAAACCATGTGTGTAGTGTGCTGATCAAAACACTCATTCTGTTACCCCAGGAGATTAAAAAGGCCAAGAAAGAAAAAGCAAAGTATACCATCACTAGATAAACAACTGCATTTTCTTTGCCTTATTAAAACTCTTCACCGATTCCTTTGTAGAATAGAAATTATCTATTAAAAACTAATGCCTGGAAATCCCAAGATTATAGGAAAGGTTGTGTTGAGATAAGCCAAAAATACTTTTATTTTTTAGCAAACGTAAATTTATGTCAATTTTCCATAGATGATTTTCTGAAAGAATATTGAACTGGAGCAAAAAAAAAAAGTTAACAATTGAGAAATTTGATTTAAAAACATTGCAGCAACTGCCATGTATTCCACTTTTCTCTAAAGATCAGATCAGAGCAGATACCATCTTTCTTGAAAAAAAAATTGATGGCAAATTGAAGTATTTTTGACCAGTTTCAACCTCCCCAGTCAATATATTTCACTACACTTTTAACAAAGTTAAAGGAAACATATGGCATTGCATTATTTGATATCAATCTTCCTATTGCATATTCTATTCAGAAGAAAGCAAAGCTGTTCAATTTTATAACCTTCAAAACCGAAGTACCTACATGGTACTGAAAAAGCTATTGCCAGTCTTCCACTTGTTAATTTTATACGACTTCTGCTTTTATGGATAATTCAGTCAGGTATATGGCTGATACTTTCATTAAAAGAGGCACATGCATGAGAAGTAGCCTTCTTGCCCTGCCTTGCTGTGTTCTGTGCAGCACATTGTCAGCCAATTTTGCTTATTAGCTTTGACAGTGTAAGTTCACAGTCGCTGGCACAGCAGATTGTTTTTTAGCTGCAGTGTCCCACGTTGTAGAGCTAATGACACATATTTGAAGATTTGCTTTTAGCATGTCCGGTTAACAATTCATTGGCCAATCTCTCAGCTGTTCATACATTTTAAAATAAGAAAATAGCTCTCAGCAATCATTTTTCTGAGATAAGTGTCAGATGCTTGGACCGGTGCAGTTCAGCCCTGGAGGAACACTGTCTCAGTACTGCTTGGGATCGTATTGTGCCATACACTTTAACACCATTAAGAGTAGGAAAATAACTCATATAGAACTGTCTGGAAGGCTTGCTGTAAAAAGTGTTAATTTGTCCAAGTATTACAATCATGGAGAAGAATGATGACATCCACACAGTGCACATTAATATTTGTTTGAAGTCAGATGCCGTTTTAATTCCAGACATCTCTCAAAAGGAACACCAGATTTTGCTATCCTCTGCATGACTTCATCATCAAGAGAGGTAGTGAGAGAGTATGCTGCCAGACTGGCAGGGTTTGTCTATGTATTTCCATCCTATATTGCCAGTACACATGGCTGGGAGAGACAGAGAAAGGATTGCTTTTTCCCTCATGCTGAGGTGCAGGTCAAGATGCTCGTCACTGCAGACAAAGCAGTTAGTAATGAGGTCTGCAGACTGTACCAGGGGCAGCCCTGTGCTGCCAGGGACCACTCACTCCGCAGCCTTTCGGTCACTTCAGAGTCTCTGTAGGTTGAACATGCAACTGTCTACACTAAAGGATATGGACCTGCGTAGTATTGTGCCTAAATGTAAGGAGTGGAGCTCACAGCAGTCTTATGCTAGTGGAACAACAGGCCTTGCTGGGGACCATATGAGACAGCAAAAGACTCTGGCACTGTTGCTTACTTAGAGGTTGTTGCTGCTGTGTCATTGTGGAGTAAGTGAACAGTCTGCAAGTTGATCTGAATAGCTAAATGAAGTGAAGCTCTCTCCAAGAAAACCCGACAGGTAGTCACAGTATAGAAATAGGGCCAAAAACCTCCACTGACTGACAAAGATCATTGCTTTTGTTTTGCTCATACCCCTTTGAATATTCAGGGCTTTAAAAATCTGATGAACCATGCCTTAACACTGACTTTATCAGGATCACCTTCAGCCTCAAGCTTCTAGAGATCTTTTGCAGCAATTTTTTCTCCAGCAACTGGCAGAAATTATATATCCAAGTCATTACCATATCATGACAGGACAGATCTCAGTTTGAGAAGGTGGATGACACCTGCATCCTTCAGCTACTGTGGACTCTCTTTTAACATATAACAGTGAAGAGCTGCAATCATTTGTGATTAGATCCTAACATCCAGATTTGCTTATTTTGGCAAAAATGTCAGCAGTACTTAGCCTTGCACTTTAACATCTATTTCATGGTTCCAAAAGCCTCCAGCACAGTAGATGGTTCTGAAATTTGCTGCCCACTGGATTTCAGTTGTCATTCCATCACAGATGGAAGATGGAGAATTGTATAAACGATCATAAATCGAATGTTTCTGCTGAGAATTTCTATCATTCCCTAATAGTATTTTACCATTTCACTGTGGAATGGCACAACTCTTCTTGGGTTTTAGGCACAAATACTCCTTTCAAGAATTCAGTGAACTATTTGAAATTTTTATTTGATCAACACTTTGTTCAATGTCCTCCCTGTGCATTACTTATCTTCCAGGATAAGAAACTTTTCTTGTGCTTCTTTGAACTGTGTGTTGAGAAGGTTTATAAAAATCTTTCAGCCCACCTTATGAAGTACAAATATATAACAGAGAACTGATGGACCTGGCATGTCCATAACACTAATTCCATAAGTCATCTTCAACGAAACAGAGGTACTTTTCTAGGGCGTTCTATAGTGCAACCTTGAGACTTTTCATTTTCTATGATTTTGTATTTGAATAGCTGCAATAACAAGCTTACTTTTCTACCATTTTCTTTTTTTTTTGTGGCGGCTACGTTGAATGACACAGTATTTAGTAATTTAATGAGAATTTTCCTTCTGTTCTGTAAGTATGACAGCTAGGGCTATTGCACTGCTCACTAACTGATGATCTGACCAGCAATCTCCAACGAATGTGGTCTGAGAAAATCTGATGCAACAAACAGGAAAGTGCTTTACTAGGACACTCCCAACAAGATGCCATCACTGTGATCATAAATTATTGTTGTCTAGCACTTTGGCAGTTTGTTAGAAAACTGAGCACTATCTACTGCCGATTTTCAGCTCGTACTATTAGCAGCAGTGTCTCTGAAGTTTTTCTAATTGGCATAGATGTGGGACCTTTAACTAGGTCCTCACAATGTATTCACGAATTTATCATTTTGTGGAATTAATTTAATCATATTTGTTAAGTAAAACTATGACATAGTCATTAGACTGGTACTAATAGAGGTGCCTGGTGAAGCTGTAAATGAACTGCTTTGCATTTCAACTGGCATTTGAATACTGCATTGTAAATCCATCTATAACCCTCCCCTTTTGATTACTTAGGTTTGGGTCTCTTTTATCATGAGCAAAGAAACAGTGCAAGAATATACACACAACAAAGTAATTATGTGTTGGCCAACACACACAATTGATAGTTGTGGTTAATGAGCCACTAGGCTAATCATTAACATACTTACTATGAATGATTAGATGCTAGATGAGGAATTGCTGGCCTGAGAGCTGTCAATCAGATGGGGAAGGATCACCCTCTGCTGCTTTTCAACAGAGGCTGCATGCCTAGATATTGCAGAAGTACAGTCTTTGCAGATTCTCTGCTTTTTTGGTTGTTTGTTTTTTTTTAACTTAGGGTTTTAGACCTTTTTTGCATCAGAACATGTTTTGTCATAGCCTTGAGCTGCTATTACTGCCTCAGTAGTTACAATTGTATCACTTTTTACTGTTCTTTTCTTGTCTGACTTTTGTTCTCATACCTAAACAACACTTTTCTCAGTAAATTCAGCAAGAGTCACAAAACTGTGATGCTCCAAATTTGGTGCTAGATTCCAACTGAGTGCCTGGACTGAGGGAATTAGATCCCCTTCTTCATAATGCAATGTCTTTTGATCACAAATGCTTGGTCTTAGGGCCTGGCACCTGGTCCAATTCCCCACTTATACCTTTGCCTGCTGTGTTGCTGGGTGAGTTTTGCCCAAACCTGCTCTGTCAGCATGTTACAAATCAAGTTTATGAATCAAGAAATGCTATACTCCTCTCAGTTTTCTTACCAGTATCAAGAACTCTCTAAACATTTTTTGTGAAATTCAGTATGAGACTAAATTTACTTGGCTAAATGTAGGTACCAAAATATGCCCTAGGTGTTAAACCAGTCAATGAAGATCTAGTTCAGATAGTCAATGGAGCTTGGAGCATTATTCAACTAACCAGCCAGGGAGAGACATACACAGGGCAGTGAAGGAGAGAATGAACATAGCATTTTTTAAAAATATCAGTGACTTAAAATATGAGAACTTTGGTAAAGGATCCTTAAGAGTGGCAGAGATTGCTAGAGATAGCATTAATTTTTCTTGTTGCGCATTTTGTATTGCTCTGTGACAGCTATACCACCTGTTCCCTGGGGAGGCTGAGAAAGAAAGGAACAAGGGACAGGAAGGAAAAAATTAAAGAAAAACAAGCAATGAAAGAAAGCAGCAAAAGGTTAGACACCAAATCAGTTTTACTTTTAGAAAGAAAATTGCTGTTGCTTGATTTTATATCTTGTGTGAAACTATCTTGCAGATATGTTACCTTAGCCGAGTTTTCTGGGAATATCTCTTGAAATTAACACACATACATGCTCTCTGCTCTCCACAAAATGCCATTGCCCTTTCTTCTTAAGTATCAAGTTTGTGCAAGAAAGTTTTATCCAACAGAAAAACACTTAATGCAAGAGAAAAACATTTTCAGGGAAGTGCAGGGAGAAAAAAGGAACTGATCAAACTTCTGATCTTGAAAGACAATATTCATGACATAGTGGCAGTGATCCTCTGTTCCATTTTCTTTATCAGCCACTGTGAGAATTTTTGCTACAAAGAACTTCCTTTCAAGTGCTTTCTTTGTACACTTGTTACGAGTAATTAGTGAAGCCCCACAGCTGTGTGATCTGACTTACGAGTTTTTATTTTGTTCCTCCTTTGGTGAATTCAATGGCTGCTCAATGTTCCTTTCCCTGTGATCTTCAGCTCAGATGTCTACACATCCATTCCATTGGGTCTAATTTACTGCTATCTCACTCCAGTTCTGTGCTGACATAACTCCATAGATTTTTTTTTTTTGTTAAGGGAGAACTGGAAAGTAATCAGGACTTACCATCCAAACTATTCCTGAGCTGAACTTATGAAGAGGAGCAAGAGGAGAATCTGA